>SNQJ01S0098122.1:31270-42296 GCA_010110895.2 Picea sitchensis | reverse complement strand
CAGTATTCCAACAATTGGTATCATAGTAGGTTTCTTCAAAAAATAGTTTAACCACTGGAAGGAAGATCATGGAGAGAAAAAAATTGTACAAGATTGGAATACCACAGTTCGATGGTCATAATGGTTAGAGATTTGAAATGTGGAATATCATGATGAAAACATTTTTACAGGAACATGGATATGATGTTTGACAATTAATTTTTATAGGATACACCGCTATAAAGAAACCGAAGACTACAACGAAGAAGGAATTGAAAGAAACAACAAAATAGTAATGGATTTCATTTGGGAAGGATTATGTGATTCAATAAAAGAGAAAGTTGGAAAATGTTCATCAACTAAAGAACTTTGGGATAAGCTACATAATATCTATTATGAAGAGTCTCCCATCACAAATCTAGATAATGCTAAAGAAGATACAAGAATATAATAACAAGAAAGATGCTCATCATGTCAGACAGATTCAGAAGAAGAAGAAGATTGCGAAGAAGACATAGTAGATCTTGAAGAAAACTTAATCAATGCTTTAGAAGAATTGATGAAAGAAAGGAAGAAAAACAAGTCTCTTGAGGAACAATCAGTCAAGAAGAATTCTCAAGAAAGTTCTGAAGAATCCCAACAGGTCATTGTGAATCTAAAAGATCAACTAGAAGAAGCTAGAATGATTGAAGAAACATACAAAAGTTAGATGGAAGAAAAACAATGTTTGGAAGTTGAAATAGTAGCACAAATAAAGGAAGTAGAGGAGAGAGAAGATTTTGATAGATCATCTCAAGGAAATATTTGAGGAATTAAACCAGCTTGAAGCATAATTCATTCAACAAGAAGAAATTCTTGAAGAAGAAATCATCTCCTTGAAAATCCAACTTGAATAAGCAAAGAGAACATAAGAAGTCATGAAGATTCACATGATGAAGAAAGAAGAAGAGGTTGATAATCTTGAATAAGAAGTTGTCACATTAAGAGTTAAAATCGTCAATCTCAACAAGAATGTTGAATTGAGGGAAACATCCACATCATCAGTAAAGAAAATTTAAGAGAAACACTCTAGGTTGCGAGAAAGGAAGAATGAAGACAAGGGTAAGGGTTATGCAAAAAATACTCAAAGAAATGAATCATGGTCAACAATAATTGAAGAAAAATGAGTATAATAGAGATACATCTTCAAGACGATCTTGCACATTCAAGAAAAAAAGAAGCTTCAATCAGAATAAATGGATCAACAGAAGAGAAGATCATGATCAACCAAGGCAAGAATTCAGAAGGACTACACTGCAAAGAATATCATTCACTCCCAGGACCTATGCAAATTTATTTTATGGTCATTTTTTTATTTGTACTAACGTTAGACATAAGGATGTAGATTGCATAGTAAATGGAAGAAATGTTCATACAAGAAATACCTATGTATCTCCCCACAACATTGAGTGTTACAAATGCCACAATTATGGTAACATAACTTGTGATTGTAGAAGCATGATGTATACTTATATGAAAGATAACATTGATATAATATATAAGAAAGTTTGGAAAAGAAAACAAGAACAGGTAAAAGAAGAGAAGACGAATGAAGGACACCCATAAGTCATACTCCCAGGATTGGAAATAGTACGAGATGAAGACAAATATACAGGAAAAAGGAAGATGTCATATACAAGAAGGTTTCGAGAAGAAATGAAAAACAAGAAGAACAGGTGAATGAAGACCAGGTCCCACAAATCCTAGGATTTGCAGTAGTGCGAGAAAGAAAAGAAGAGAAGGTGAATAAAGAACATGCCCAATAAATTGTACTTTCAGGAATTGTAGTGAAACATCATAATGAATCCACAAGGAAAGAGGAATAAGTCAGAGTTCAGAGAGATGACGAATCTACAGATGAAGAAGAAGATTTATCTGCATTAGGGTAGATTCCTCTATTGTTCTAAGCCATATAGCTTGGAGACTCCTAGTAAATATGAATATTGAATAGGGGGAGTCTATGCAGTAGCTATTATAGATCAAATAACCATCCTTCGAGCAATTTGAAGTATTTGTAAAGTCAGATTCAAAGTAGTCAGATAACATAAGTATAGAGAGACAGATTGATCGATTGATAAGTAGTGTTCCCACACAAGTATCAGTTAGCAGTTACACATGAAAATTTTTATGATTGTACTCCACATATGTATTCAGGCAGGGATATCTTCAGTACAGTTTGTTCCATACATGCAGAGTTTTATTTGAATATAGAGAAAACCAGTCGACACATTTGATTTAGGTTGAAGAGACAATAATATGTGATGATCAGTTGCAGCCGTACATTCTTCGTGATATTAGAGCGATAGATGGTTCAACATTATGGATAGTTGAGTAGAAGAGTTATGGACAACTTATGACATATGGAAATATATGAATTTATGAGATTGTTGGGATGTTTAGACATATATATGATAGAGCATATTTACAATTGAAATCAATGGAATCATGGACAAGTGGAATCAATTGGTCACAAGAAGACAAGCAGTGAAAGAAATAGTAGAACAGGGAAAGAGAAACCTTCAGCAGAAGTTATATCATCAGAGGGACATTGTTGAACAATATGGTAATTGATGTCTAAATAGTGAACATAAAAGACCATGAATATTTGAAGTCAATAAATTTTGAATGTTTTTTATATGTCAGATAGTTACAAGCAGAAGCACCAATGGGAAAATAAGCATCACTGGAAGAGAAGAAATGAAACATATACATGTAAGTCCTACATTGATCTACATGAAATTTTGCAAAGAAGTCAAGGGAAGAGAAATCATCAAGAGATCCAAAAAGGAAGATCAGTAGAATACAAATAGGGGGAGACATATCGACAAGGGGAGTTACTCTTTTTCCCATGATATCAAAGGGAGAGAAAGAGAAATATCTTAAGAGTAAGAGTCAAGCGCATGAAGTTAGAGAAGCATTGTTCAGAGAAGGTATACTTTCAAGGGAAGTCACAAGAGAAGAAGAACATCAAGCTAGAGTACATTGGGACAAAATAACATATTGTAGATATCATTACCAAACCTCTTCCGATAGAGACTTTTGAGTATCTTCGACATAAACTTGGAATAGTTTCTACCCCCATTGTAAGACAGGAGGAGATAAACATAAGAGATCAAGAATATAAGTAAATAATATTTTGAATTATTTTCATATACATAATATATTTACACGAGAAATCACCATGAAGATAAATTATAGGCTTGTAGATAGGGGGAGCAAACCCATAGAGAATTACCCTTTTCCATTGATGTCAAATGGGGAGAGAGAAATAACATATGCATGGAAACAGAGAGAAAGAACACATGCATAGAGACAGGGGGAGTGATGGTCATAGGGGGAGAAATGATCACAGAGGAAACATGAGCAGGAGCATGCATGTTACCATGCCATCATTGTTTCCATCAATGCCAAAGGGGGATGTTTTTGAAATATTGGTTGTCATTGATGTCAACCCTTGTAGAAGTCTGGTAGCCCCCAAGGCATGGTTATGGAACCCATTGTTGATCGTGGAAAAGGGTCGTGAAGGATGGTGTAAATGTAGATAACTCACTCATGGATGGATATTCCTTGTCATGTCATTTCTAGTGATATGTGGTATGCCACATGGTTCCTCGCGGTTGAGGAGTTATGGCCTTGTGAAGTTAGAAGCCCCGAAGAATGGTCAAGAAGCTCCTAGTTAGTGAAAAGTATTTAATGAAAGGGTAAAGTGGTTCTAACAAACAAGTCTAGAAGCCCCTAATATTAATGAGAGAGGTTTCTAAGAAAACATATAAATACACCTCAAGGAGTCAATCACAAGTACATTCACTCACTTATTCTATTGAATATATTCTAGTGAACTAGTGATCTATTGACAAGTTTGCGAAAGTGAAATATGAGGTAGCGACAAGTGAGAAGGAAAATTCCTGAGGGAACCCTAGTTTAATTGACCCTTGCGGGTAAGACTACTAGTTTTACACGAGGCATCCCCGCGGCTTGCATAGTCCCTGTCACGTGAGGCGTCGTGTGACATCATGTTTTAGTCTCGCGAGGACAAGACAAATTTGGGGGTAATGCTTGTACTAGGTCCTTGGGGTCAAAGGAGAGCTTACAGGTCAACACTATTGTGTATTAGGTCAACTACATAGGTATAGGTATGCTTATGTACTTGTTGTGAAAATTATACTTGGTTATGGTATGATACATGCTTGAGGTATGTTTAGTTTGGCACATGGTTTTGTCAGACAATTGGTTTAGAATGATGGAAAGTTGGTTTGGATTGTTGGTTTTCATTGATGTCAACCATTGGAGAGTAATATTGTAGATTTATGTCAACCCTTAGAGATTGATGTCAACCCTTGAGTATGTCTGGTAGCTCCAGAGGTATGGGTAAGGAATCCACGTTTGGTCTAGGTATAAAGGTATGAAGATCAATGTATTTTCAGGTAAGACTATTCTAGATGGATAGTGCATGTCATGTTGTTTCCGGTGATATGTGGAACGTCACATAACTCCTCACGGTTAGAGAGTTATGGCCATGTGAAATTGGAGAGCTCTCATGAGTTATCTAGAAGCCCCTAGAAGGTCAAAGAAGTCAAATTACTCTAGAAACTCCTAGAAGAAGTTGACTAGTCAAATTGATGGTAACTAGGAGTTAATCATGGGTAAAGTTGTTTCTTTAAGAAAATAATTAAATTTGTGATTTTTTTAACTATGGTAAAGTGGTTGCAAAGATAAATTATTTAAATAATAAAATGATTACAACAAGAAGTGGTGAGTTTACTATTGGTTTCAAAATAAATTAATTAAATAATAAAGTTAGTTGCAACTAGAAGTGGAGAACTTACTGTCTGTGGATAAAGTGGTTGTAAATGGACAAGTGGTTAGAAGTGGGTTAGCCTTAAAGAAGGAATTTAGGTAAAGCGAGTTAGAAGATAACCCCTTGAGGAAGTTGCTTGGAGAGTATAAATAAGAGAGCAAGGGTTTCTTATTTGCACCTATTTTTTAAATATAATTGAATATCCATTTGTGAAAGGTTATTTGGTAGGTATTATCGATAGATCAAATTTGCGGCAACAAATTCGCAGAAACAAAATCGCGATAGAAAAATAGCAGCTTCAGAATCATGGCAACAAAATCGTGGCAATAGAGTCGCAGCAGCAGAACCGTGACAACAGAATCGCGGAACAAAATCACGAATATTGAAATAGATCTGTAATAGATCCACAACTACAAGAAGAAAATGTATAGTTTTCATATCTATAGTGTTGAATCTATTTATCTGGTTGAGGGTTTTCCTTGTAAATCTGTTAGATTCCCTCTTGGAAGTTTAGGGCTTGCTATAGGATGGTTTTGAGGTAGATATATTGACGTATATTGTTGGTGCATGTATGAGTCTTATTGGTATATCTTATGGTACATTGTGAGAGGCTTTTGTTAGTGGTCTTGATATATGATTGGTACACACTTGAGGCTACATAACAATGAGGTTTTGGCACATGATTTGATGTAAGGGTTTATGATATTTAGTTATGGATAGTGTGATGTATTGCTAGAGAAATTTTGATGGGTCTATTGGTATATGATTGAGATACATTTTGGGACAAATAGTTGATGAGTGGTACATACGTGAGGTGTATGGTATGGCGATGTTGGTACATCTTGATGAGTCATAGTTTGATCTATAGTTGATGCGTGATTGGTACATATTTGGTACATTGTTAGAGGCACTTGCTAGTAGTATTGTTGGCACGTGGTTTATGGATGATGTGGCATATATGACTTAGTATACTTTTAGAAGCACATCTTGATTGTGATACATTTTTTTGATGTTTGTAAGTAGTCTTGGTTGATGCACATCTTGGTGATATTGTGCATATGGTTGAGATTTGTCTTGGTGATTGATCTTGGTGAATAGCTAATGGGTTGATGAGATTGATGAGATTGATGAGATAGGTTGATGTGACAGATTGTGTTGTGCATAGTTGATGCACTTGTGTTGGTACATATTGTTACATGTTGTTTGGTGCAGGTTGATTGGTACACATTGTTACAAGTTGACAGTGACAGGTTGATAGTGGCAGTGTTTGATTCAGTGACAAGTTGTCTACATTTAACATTTATACTTCAGGGCGGTTGGACGAGGCAAAGAAAGGGGGTTGTAGCCTCCTTCCGGTTGGTGTTGGAGAATCAGGGAATTGGAGGTTCCTTCAAGTTAGAGCCTGAGAACTAGGTGGTTTTAGCCACCTTCCAGTTTTAGTTGGAGAACATAGGGAGTTGTAGCCTCCTTCTGGTTGTAGCCAAAGAATTGGGGAGTTGGAGGTTCCCTCAGGTTGTAGCCTGAGAAACTAGGGGGTTGGAGCCTCCTTTCAGTTGGAGCTAGAGAATTGGAAGTTGTTGCTTCCTTGAATATAATTCTTAAATACATATAAGAAAAAGATTATGTGGTTTTCTCCCGAATTGGGGTTCCACATAAAATACTGGCGTACCATGCATTGTGTGGATGTGTCTATTATTGTTTATTATGCACTGATGGATGTTAATGTTATATGATGCAATAACATATTAATGATGAGCTAATGAACATTGTTGAATAAGTTAAAGGAATATACATTGTAGTTAAAAATTATTAATAAGTGGTATAAATTTCTCATTACTGATTCACCCTCCTCTCAGTGATCCAACAATTGGTATTAGAGCGAGGTTCCTTCAAGAGACAATTTAACCACTGGAATGATATCATGGAATATATTAAGAATGGAGTACCATTGTTTAATGGTCAGAATGGTCTAAAGTATGAGATGTGGAGCATAAGGACGAGAACCCTTTTAGAGGCACAAGGATATGATATTTGGTATTCAGTTGTGACAAGATACAATGCTACAAAGAAAGAAAAGACTATAGCCAAGAAGGAATTGAAGAAGAATAAAAAAATACCAATGGATTTCATCTAGGAAGGATTACCTGATCCGGTAAGAGAAAAGGTTGGTAAATGTTCATCAGCTAAAGAACTTTGGGATAAGTTACATAATATATATTCTTCACCCATCACAGAGTTAGAGAATGTCAAAGAAGATGTAGGTATAGACCAAGAGGAAATATGTTCATCATGTCAGACAAATTCAGAAGAATAAGAGTATGTAATCAACATAAGTATGTTGTTTTACTTTAATTGTGAAAAATGTGGACATCTTGAAATTGAATGCCCTGAAGGTATTGAGACAAAAAAAATAATTGAAATAGAAGACAATTATGAAGCAGAATTGATCAGTGCTTTAGATGAACTAAAGAAAGAAAGAGAAGAAAACAAGTCACTTAAGAAATAATTGATGAAGCAAAAGAAAAGTGTTCAAGGTTCCAAAGAAACTCAATAGGTCATCAATAATTTAAGAGCTCAGCTAGAAGAGGCCAGAAGAATTGAAGAAACTGTAGAATATCAAAAACAATGTTTAGAAGTCAACATAGCAACACAAAAGGAAGAAGAAGAAAAGAGAGAAAATATACTGACAAATCATCTCAAGGAAAGAACCGATGACTTAAACCATCTTGATGAAGAGTTTGGTTAAGAAGAGAGAAGACTCGAAGAAGAAATAATTACATTGAAAATCCAACTTGAGGAAGTAAAGAGAATAAAAGAAGTCACTAAGTCTCGGATAATGAAGAAAGAAGAAAAGGTTGAGAAGATTGAAGAACAAGTTTTCACACTAAGAGTCAAAGTCGTCAAGCTCAACAAGAATGTTGAAGAGACATAAACATCCACATCAGTAGTAGAGAATGAATATAATAATTTTAGGTTGCCAGAAAAGAAGAATGAAGAAAAGAGCAAAAGTTATGCATAAGTCATTAAAAGTTCTATGAAGAAGGAAGAGTGCAAGCCACAAAGAAGCCTCAATCATGATCATGATCAATCAAGGAAGGAATTCAGAAGGAGTACACCACAAAGAAGATAATTCACTCCCAGGTATGTAAATTTATTTTATGGTCATTGTTTTTACTGTACTAACTTTGGACATAATGTTGCAAATTGTAGGGTTTATGAAAGAAATGTACAAGCAATAAATGTTTATGTGGCCCCACATAATATTTAATGCTACAAATTCCACAACTATGGTCATATAGCATGAAATTGTAGAAGTGTGATAGTTCCATCCATGAAGAAAGAAATAAATATTAGATACATCAATATTTGTAAAAGAAAAGAACAAGAAGAAAAGCAAGTGAATAGAGAAGAACAAACTCTGAAATTACAAGACTTGCAAAAGAAAAAGGACATCAAACAAAAGAAGAACATGTTTCAAGAACCATATTTTCATAATACACAACAGAGAAAGATCATAATAAAGAGTAGGTAAAGAAAGAGAAGGTCCCATAGATCGCATGATTTGCAATAGTACGAGAAAGAAAAGAAGATCAGACGAATAAAGAACAGGTTCGAGAAATTGTACTTTCATGAATTGTAGTACAAGATGAATCCACGGATATAAAGAAAGAATCCAAAGTTCAGAGAGATGTTGACTCTATCAACAAGTATGATGACTGCATCAGAAAGATATTTTTTTGAGCCAATCGTCTTGGAGACTCCCATGTAATATGAAAATTAGACAGGGAGAGCCTATGAAGTAGCTGAAAAATTTTAGAGAACCATTCTTCGAACAACTTGCAGAGTTTGAGTAGACAGATTCAGAGCAGTCAGTTAGCAGAAATACAATATGACATATTGATAAGTTGCAGCAGTGAAGACTTCATGATAGTACAATGACAGATGGGTCAACATTGTGGACAGTTGAGTAGCAGAGTCATGGACAAAGATGGATTTGTAAGAACACTTAGCAGGTTTGGAAAGATATATGAAAGTGGATGAGAGCATGGATTCAAAGACTAGTTCATAGATTGGTTCAGAGATAAATGAACATTATCATAATGGATGATAATGACACATGAATATTTGAATACTTATTCTTGAATGATTTTCATATATGTCAGTTGATTACACAAGTAAGCACCAATGGAAAATAACTCTAAAAGGAAGTAGGTACAAGAAGACTCATATTTTTCTACATGACATATTGTAGAGAAATCAACGAAAGAGATTCAGATGCATGGAGAGAGAGTTAGAGTTTTGGAGAGAGCACAAAGGAATGATTCTAGGGGGAGCGATGGTTACAGGGGGAACATGAGCATCATGACTTTAGTATTGCATCAGAGTGATACTTTAGTATTGCATCAGAGAAACATAGAGAAATATGAAATGAATCTAGATAAGGAGAGAAGCCCAAAGGATAGTGCAGATAGGGGGAGAATCCCTAAGAAGAGTTCAGTCAAGGGGGAGAAACCCCAATGAGAGATACCATTTTCCATTGATGTCAAAGGGGGAGATATATAAACATTGATGAGGAGTATGAGAACGAGCATTGACTAAGTGTTTCCATCAATGTTGGCGTTGCCATCAATTCCAAAGGGGGAAATTGTCAGAAAATTGGTTTAAATTGATGGAAAGTTGGTTTGGATTGTTGGTTTTCATTGATGTCAACCCTTGGAGAGTGATATTGTAGATCGATTTCAACCCTTAGAGATTAATGTCAAACCTTGATTATGTTTGGTAGCTCCAGAGGTATGGGTAAGGAACCCAAATTTGGTTGAGGTATAAAGGTATGAATATCAATTTATTTGCAGGTAAGACTATTATAGATGGATAGTACATATCATGTCGTTTCTGGTGATATGTGGAACGTCACATAACTCCTCACGGTTAGAAATTTATGGCCATGTGAAGTTGGAGAGCCCTCATGAGTTATCTAGAAGCCTCTAGAAGGTCAAAGAAGTCAAATTACTCTAGAAACTCCTAAAAGAAGTTGACTAGTCAAATTGATGGTAACTAGGAGTTAATCATGGATAAAGTTGTTGCATTAAGAAAATAATTAAAGTTGTGAGTTTGTTAATTATGGTAAAGTGGTTGCATAGAGAAATTATTTAAATAATAAAGTGGTTACAACAAGAAGTGGTGAGTTTACTATTTATGGATAAGTCAAAGTGGTTTCAAAAGAAATTAGTTAAATAATAAAGTTAGTTGCAACTAGAAGTGGAGAACTTATTGTTTGTGGATAAAGTGGTTGTAAGTGGACAAGTGGTTAAAAGAGGGTTAGTTCTAAAAGAAGGAAGTTGGGTAAAGTGAGTTAGAAGATAACCCCTTGATGAAGCTACTTGGAGAGTATAAATAAGAGAGAAAGGGTCTCTTATTTGCACCTATTTTTTGAATATAATTGAATATCCATTTGTGAAAGATTATTTGGCAAGTATGATTGATAGATCAAATTTGCGGCAGCAAATTTCCGACAGAAAAATCACGGTAGAAAAATCACAGTAGAAAAATCGTGGATGCAGAATCACGGCAACAAAAATCACAGTAGCAGAAATGTGACAGCAAATTCCCGACAAGAAAAATCGCGGCAACAAAATCGTAGTAGAAAAATCGCGGATGCAGAATCACGGTAACAAAATCGTGGAAAAATAATCGCGGCAGCAAAACCACAGTAGCAGAAATGCGACATCAAAATCACAACAACAAAATCACGGCAAAATAATCACGGCTATAGAAATAGATCCGTAATAGATCCACAACTACAAGAAGAAAACTGTATGGTTTTCATGTGTAGTGTTGAATCTATAAATCTATTTGATGGGTTTCCTTGTAAATCTGTTGGATTCCCTCTTAGAAGTTTAGGGCTTGTTGTAGAATGGTTTTGAGGCAAATCTATTGAAGTATATTGTTGGTGCATGTATGAGTCTTATTGGTATATCTTATGGTACATTGTGAGAGGTTTTTGTTAGTGGTCTTTGTAGTGCCCATAATTGTAAAGACATTTATATAGATGTAAAGACCAGATTCATAAAGACACTTATATTTCTACCAAATTACTTAATTTCTGTAAGCTTTTAAGAAGTATAATTTTCATAATTTGCAAAGCTATCTCCATACTTGCGTAAATAAAATTTGGCAATAAATATTAAATTTAAGTAAACAATTCACAAT
>SNQJ01S0098121.1:27981-81315 GCA_010110895.2 Picea sitchensis | reverse complement strand
CTTTTATAGGCTAGAAGAAGCTAGGTATTTGGTCGAACCCTCGGCCATGCATGGCCGAAAGGTTTAGTTAACTCACCCAAAGCTGTGTGTTCCATTAACAACTTTCATTTTTTCGTGCTTTTGTAGGTACACGCGGGCTGTCTTGGGTCAGCTAGCATGTACACGCGTGCAATAATGGAGTAGGGCGCGTGGGCCTTTATAAAAGGGGTTTTTGAGAAGAGTTGTTCAACAGTGTTTTGGCAAAGAAGGAATCTGAGATGGCCTGATGCCAGGTAAGCATGTCTGGTGCAAATTAGGGTTATAACAGAGGCCCATATGGCCTCTCATTGGAGAACAATTGCCGATGCTGTAAATTTAACACTTTATGCTGTAAAGTAGTTGACAACTTTCTACAAATAGTTTGCATACATTCTACTAAAAGACTTTCGTCAAACACATTTCATGCAACCCAAATACACATGAATAATAGAGACAATATGGGGGTATTTTATTAATGAATGAAATCTTGAAACACAACAAAATCAACCTCTCTATTGGCTGCTATGGCAGCTGCAAGTACAACAAAGAAACACAACAATATGCAAGCCAATAAACCTGAAATAATGCCAACGACCTCCTCCAATGGATGTTGCGTCCTCCTCCAAGATGACTACACTGCGAAGGTCCACGCCTAACCTCCAAACCCTGTCGAAATGTGATGTCGAAATGCTCCCAGGGCTCTCCAAACCTCACACTACCTCCTCAAACCAAGATTGATCTTCCAAGTGGAGATCGAACCCTCCAAGTGCCAAGAATATGGGCTCACGACCCCCCTCCAATGACTCCACGACTCCTCTAACCTCACGACCCTGCAAAGAGATGGGATCGTCCCCCAAAGAAACCCTCAACGAGCCTCCAAAAGCTATCGATCCATGCAACAAATCCTCACAACCTTCCTCCAAGCCCTCCTAGCCTCTCGACACTGCAAAAAGGTGAAGTCATTCTCCTCAAGAAGGCTCCACGAACCTCCTAGCCAAGTCGCTACACTTCCAAATGAGGTCGAACCACAAAGATGAAGCTCAAATGAGAATCCCATAAGAATCCTCCTCCTTGTCTAGCTAGGGTGGATATTGCAACACCGAAACGAAACCACAATGTAAGGGTTTATCCCAAAACCCTACGAAAACTTTGGCTCACAAGAGCAGTCCAAACAAAAGATCAATCCAAACAAAATGAAGGAAGTGGAGTGCTACCCCTCCTTTTATAATCCTCCAACGACCCTTCCCTCATTGACTCATTCAACATGACTCCTTATTTCCCCCTCTTTACTTTTCAACTTAAAATTACTTTATAACCCTTTTAATCCCTTTTTAATGCTGGAAAGTGATTAATTGGCTTTTATGACATTTCCATACGCTAGAAGTCCCTTTCTCATCATCCCAACCTTTAGAGATTTTCGTCTTGGTTCCAACGATCTATTAAACTAAGGTGTCCCCTCAAATAATATGATCCAAATAACACCTTTAGTGCATTTAATTAGATTATGCTCAATAATACCCCCAAATTACTGGAATCGTCAGAATGCCACGGAACCAAGAACAAACTGTGCGAAAGTGATCTCGATGATGAAAGATGGTAAATGGACTAGTCTAGGCCTCATATAACTCCTCCAAATCCTCCGAGCTTACCGATAACATAACCTCACCCTTTTCTCTAGGCTGACACAAGCCTTAGAAGTCATCTCCAATTGCAGAACAGGGGAACCCGAAAGTGGGGACATTACATCATTTGATGGAGGTCAGAGTCTATGGTCTACATTCTGTTATGTTTGCTACGAAGACTATTGAGCTCTGTACTTCTCCTGTGCATAATTTGAACCAATGTTGCAAATATCTTTATTCATAATTGATCAATGGTGGTCATAAATTTGTGTTATCATAAAATTCGACAAACTATCAAGGCTTGACAAATGTCGACAAGCTTTAAAAGTACAATGTATGTTCTGTTTTTTTCATTTAGAAAAAAAATATAAAGTAACAACAACATCAAATAATCACATTACCACACAAATATGAGAAAACACACACACACACACACACATATGCCAAATGCTACATTGCAGATTCACTATATGTTGTTGTCAAGTCAAGACTCAAACTAGATATCCAATACAAATGTACATCAAATGTATCTCATGATCCATCTAGAATCTACTATCGATTCTGTTTGTCCCTGTGTAGGCAAAGATAATGGGTCTTCCTCAATTAGTGGAAGATCTTGTGCCTAGAGTGGAACGTTTGGTAGTGGGTGTAGATATTGAGGTAGGCACCCTGATATCCACTGCTCAATTAGTCATGCGGTCAATGTTATCCAAACAAATGACACCCACATCAATTGGTCTCTCCAATCCTTTTCACCCACAATCGAAGTTTGTAGTAGACAAAGACCATATCATTTAAGCGCTGATATTCCAATGTGTTGTGCTTCTTTGAGTATATTTTTTCAAATAGACTCCGACTACAATTGCAACTCTAAGTGTCAAATATTTGGCTTAACATCTGAATGGCAAATTTTTGTAACTATGTTGTTTTTCCACCAAACATCTACAACAAAGAAGAAAAAGAACCAGAATTAAATTACATCTTCATCCACTACGAAATAGGAAAAATTAAATATAACAAAAAAATTGAAACTTGTTATTAAAATTTAAATTGCTTACTTAMCATCGTAGTTTTCCTTGCCTATACTACCATCTCAAATCCAAATAATCCAACAACCCTCCTATACATGTTCATATGTTTCTGTGTGAGTACAAGTTCATCTATATCATGTACAAACCTATGAATACATGTAAGGAGTCCTTGAACCTTACTATCGAAATTAAAATCACACGAGTAAGAAAAAACGAGGATGAGGTTGAGCCCTATTGCATGAATGGGACAATGGAGCAATTTGTTCTATGATTCATCAATCAAATGTTAGATAATGATGTGTCTCTAATATCCCTCGTCATCCTTGACATCATAATAAGAACATATAGCTTCGTTGGCCCCACCCATGGCCTCACACATGTAACATTGTAAGCTTATTATCAACAACCAAATGAAAAACCTTTACCAAAGGATCACTAATTTTATATACCTCTACTCCTTCCTAGAAATAATTTTGGTATAGTAGTTCATCTATATCATGTACAAACCTATGAATAAATGTAAGGATTCCTTGAACCTTACTATTGAAATTAAAATCACACGAGTAAGAAAAAACGGGGTTGAGGTTGAGCCCTATTGCATGAATGGGACAATGGAGCAATTTGTTCTATGATTCATCAATCAAATGTTAGATCATCATGTGTCTCTAATATCCCTCGTCATCCTTGACATTATAATAATAACATATAGCTTCTTTGGCCCCACCCATGGCCTTGTTATCGCACAGTTTGTAGCTAGGAGAAAAGGTTATAAGGTAGAGGGCCAAACTGGCATAACAGGAACCTATCCCACCCAATGTCACCACGATGGGATGGTTCTTTCTCTTTAGGGAGGTGAGCTCCAGGGGAGCCGTCCTCGGTGACCTGGGGCTTTGAAGAGGCTAAAGGATAATCAGATAATGACAAGTTTCCCCCTTCACAGATCACCACCAATCAGATGTTCCCGGCTAAACAACCAATGATAAAGTAAAACCCAAAGAAGTGTACTTGCTTGGAACAAGACAACAACAAACTGATATGTGCAAGCTATTTCAATAGGTTAGTACTTCATATCAATCAAGAACTACCTGATGAACTTATAAGCAATTTGAATATAAATATTGACGGAGTCAATGTTTATCAATGGCAGTAAAAATCATATCACTTCATCAATAATTATTAGAATGATGTGGCATTCAATGTAATAAACCAACACTTTACTCAATTTATGCCTAAAACCAGATTCAATTGCTCACAAGATGAAACATTGCTGCAATAAAGATGAAATATCCAATAATGACATCATCAACTTAGGGTAAGTAGGGTTAGCTAGAGTTAGGGTTAATGTAGTTAGGGTTTCAATTCAAAAGCTTTGAGAGTGTTTAGATCAAGTTCTACTTCAACGTTTGAGGTCTTAGATCAGTGCCTTAGGGTTTAATGGAGTCATAAGTGAAAGACACACAGGTTGAAGGAGGCAAGATTTCAAGGACTAGAGGGAAAAGTTTTGAAGTGCTGCTAAAGCAGGGCCTCAAAATTGGAACCCTAGGGGAGAGAGGCTCACTCTGGTGTTGCTAAAGCAAGGCCTCGTGCTCTCTCCTCTTTCCCGGCAAACGACTAGCTCAATAATAACAAAATATAACCAAAACAAGAGGGTTTGATGAGGGAGGTGTTGCTAAAGCAAGGCCTTTCAACAAACCCTAGAAAGAGTACGGCCCTAGTGTAGTAGACCTAGGCCAGGGACGTCTCACTCTTCTTGGCTTCAGAACAGTACGACTAGCAATAGGGAGAGGAAAAAGGAGTGTAGCTAAGGCTAGGCTCTTTCTTTCCTCAACAATGGCTTAAGGTTTCTCTATCAGGGGACATGAGACAATGACCTACTTGTGTGCTTATCCCCTAGGGTTTTGATTCAACAATATTTATAAACAAATGCAAGAAATTGAACTACAACCATTCATTTAAGAAGTTTTGCAGAAAAATACTTACAAATCACCAAGAAATGACCATTCAAACCCTAGCTGTAACACCTTCCTTCAAGAGAAACACCATAAATGCCAAAAATCTCTTCCTTCAACAAGTGCGCATCACTTAATTCAACCAAAGACCCAAGATAGGGTGCCAAAATCAGACCTCATTAATGAGTGAGTGAAAGATGATGAAAAAATGAGAGTGAAAATCTCTCATTTATACAAAACCTTGACCTAATTTTACATTTTAGGTCAGGTAAAAGGCCGATAAGGCCAAATTATCAAAATCATACTGTTTTACATTAAATTGTCAAATTAAAACCCTAATTGAGCTACAAAGAGATAAGAAGCCCCTCTAAGGGAGGCGTTAGCCCCTTCTAGGGCAAATGGGACATCCTGGAGCAAAACGTTAGCCCTCCTTGGGCTTCTCCAACCTGCCACACGTGCCAATACTGCCCAGTCTGCCTCCCAAAAACGTCCATACTGCTGGATGACATCATGGCTATGATGGGTGACGTCATAGGCCTTCCAAGGCCAACGTTCCACTGAAAAGGGCAAATCCCCCTAGGTCAAGCTCTGCCGGGGTGCCTCTGGTGGAACGTCCTCTTCTTCTCCGATGCAAGACACCAATCCATCTCGGTCTCGTCCCTGCCCCATGGTGGGGTCTCAACATCCATCTGATGGGCTCTTCAGCCCCATGGAGGTCCAAACTGGTCATCTCCCCATGTGTACCGGTCCAAATGGTACCTGTCTGTCGGGTATGGTCCTGCACATCAAAGGCTACGCCCTCCATGGGCTCATCGGTCACAAGGATCATAGCAATGTCAATCACATTTCATCATTAATATTATTAAACATATGCATAAAAACCCTAATACGTCAGTCAATAGCTCAAAGACGTTACACAAGCCTACAATACAAGTCTGGGGAAAAAGACAAGGCGTCCTATTGGGCTAGTGTCCACAGGAAGAGGAAAGTTCCCAAAAAGACCTCTTCCAAGCCATGTAAGTGGGTGGTGTGGTTAGGGGATGTCCAAGCATGTGGGTGCAATGATGGCCAAGGGTGCAAAGATGTTACCTGTGGGTGCCTTTGTAGAAGGCGAGCTGTCCCTGTCATGGATGCATTTTTTCCCAAGCCCATTCTTGCCTTTATTCTTTCTATTCTTTTATTTGCTTTTTTGTTCAAAAGCTAATCAGGGGACACTGCCTTGGCATGGTGACCAGAGATGACAGCGTTACCCACAAGTACTTTCACAAGATGAGAAGGCTGGCCCGTGATGAGNTCTGGGGAAAAAGACAAGGCGTCCTATTGGGCTAGTGTCCACAGGAAGAGGAAAGTTCCCAAAAAGACCTCTTCCAAGCTATGTAAGTGGGTGGTGTGGTTAGGGGATGTCCAAGCATGTGGGTGCAATGATGGCCAAGGGTGTAAAGATGTTACCTGTGGGTGCCTTTGTAGAAGGCGAGCTGTCCCTGTCATGGATGCATTTTTTTCCAAGCCCATTCTTGCCTTTATTCTTTCTATTCTTTTATTTGCTTTTTTGTTCAAAAGCTAATCAGGGGACACTGCCTTGGCATGGTGACCAGAGATGACAGCGTTACCCACAAGTACTTTCACAAGATGAGAAGGCTGGCTCGTGATGAGACCCCCTTTCCCTTGGCCATGCAACCAAGAGTCATTGCCCTCGCGTGGTAACTAGGTGGTGGCAATGTCATACTGCTAGGTACTCATGGACCTAATAGGCTGGCTCGTGATGAGACCCCCTATCCTCTGATTAGGTCTTGTTTTATTATTTTTTCGGGTCCCTGTTCTTTCTTGTTGAGAAGCTTTTTATTGCTTTCTCGGGGATCCCTGGGCGAAGCATCTCGAGGTTTATTCTTAGGCTTTTATCTTTTACCAACTTGCTTTTACCTTCTGGGCCTTTAGCCCCTTCTTCCAATGAGGTAAGGTGCAGTCCTGAAAATAGGTCAACCCAATGCCCGGACAAGGGGAATGGGATAGATGAGCGGGAAACAAGATGTAAAAGTGGCAGTATGATGGGAGCGGACGATGGCTGTTTAGAAATCCCCCCAATGGCAAACCAAAACCTACAGACACAGGCTTGCTAGGGCACCCTGTCAATCCCCCCAAACATGGTCAAGTGAGAAAATGTAAGATCCAAGCAGTCGTTAGAGATAAGAGGAACCAAATGCATATATTCAAAGGTTTCAATGATCAAAAGTGACACATACCATGATACCTGGACCAATTACCTCATGGAGCAAGAAACTCTTCTGATACATGACCAATCCGATGGTGATGGATGCTGCTGCTACTGTCAAGACAAAAGATGATGGGAGAAAAAGATGGGCCCTTCAGGGCCATGCTCAGGTCAATACTGCTCTTGGTACTCCATGTCTAGGACCTGTGGGCCTTGAGACATGATCTCCTAGTTATCCCTAAAAAGTGGGGATAACAAGCCTCATACATGTAACATTGTAAGCTTATTATCGTCAACCAAGTGAAGAACCTTTACCAAAGGATCACTAATTTTACATACCTCTACTCCTTCCTAGAAATAATTTTGGTATAGTAGTTCAGTGATAACTTGCTCTTTTGGCTTTTTGCTAATTGGACTAGCGACCTAGTCATCAGACAAGAATTTTCTTTACCTCCAACATACAAGTGAGAGGAATTGAAGAGAAAGGAAGCTGGTAACAAATCATGTGATGGTTAGATACATCTATTCTCTGTTCCCTTTTAATTTACTCATTAGGCTTGTTATCACCTAAACTTGCACCCCTTAGTGCAAAGCTTTCACAAGGTACTAAGCTCAGATGTAACTTGGAAGAGTTGCCACTGTCACCTCAACAATAACTTTCCTCACTTTAGGTTGGGTAATCCAACACAAAGGGGGCTTCCCTAATAGCAACTAGGTTCCCTAAGACAATAAGTCTAAGGTAGCCTAGGTTACTGTTCACTTTGAATCAACTATGTGTGATGTTCAATTATTGGTCAAGTTGATTTATAAGTAACTATGGGTAATCCAACACAAGAGGGGCTTCCCTAATAGCAACTAGGTTCCCTAAGACAAGAATTCTAAGGTAGCCTAGGTTACTGTTCACTTTGAATCAACTATGTGTGATGTTCAATTATTAGTCAAGTTGATTTATAAGTAACTAAGTCCAGATCCGATTTAGATGTCCAATTGAAGCACGCTTGGGGGTTTGAGATGTATTCCATAAGAGTTTTTATCCCCTTTAATTTCCAGATCTGAAATTAAATTATTGCTGTTCTTAAACTTGTCTTAAAAATGCCAATTAGGTTTAGCTCGGGTAGTTGGGAGGAATGATTGTTATCCTCCCCACCCGAGTTCAATTCCCATAAGACATGTTGAGCTCATAACGAGTATCTTGTTTTAATGGCTTTGAGCCTTGTTGTTGACCGGCCTTGTTCCCTGAAGATTCTAGGGTTTACACTGGGTATCATCCTTGAAATGAGGGGAAGTACTTGAGGGTTTCCCTGGGCTTTGTAACTTGGAAAAATACTTGTCTTAAATATGATTAAAATTGAAATAATAGCCAAGTAAATTACAACAGTTTGTTTAGCCTTGAGTTTGGATGTTAATTGAAGTGCATCTAAGGCTAAAACACATGTAGATGTAGGAAAATACAACCACTTACTAAATCTGAATTTAACATGCACAAAACAGCCACAAAAGATAATTTAGTTACCCTAATTAAATGCAGATTTTTCACGACAACAAGATAGATTTACAAAGAAACCAATTTCCAGCTCAAAAAAGGAGATCTATCATGCAATCTAGGGTTTCTAAGGCTGGATTTTCAATTTGAAAGCTACAGAATTTTCTAGATCTACTTGGAACAAAAAAGAAAAGATGAAATATGATTTTTAATTTGATTAGTAGAAGTGACGAGTGCCTAGCTACCAATTTGGGCATATGGGGTCGGCTAGGGATCTTCATGGAAGATCTAGGTAGACTAAAAGATGGATAGGGCTGAAAGATTCAACCCTAATCAATCCACTAGTAACACACTTATCTAGAGGTTAATTATGAACACACCACAATACAAAATAGTAAGAGACAAGAATTAAGAGTGTGATGAGTCATTATAGAATACACCAATGACCACCATATCCCATGACCCACATTCAAAGGAAAACCATCATGTGTGAGAGGAAAAACATAAGATAAAACACTCGCTAGTACAATCCCCATCAAACATATATCATCATGAGGGTCAGCTGAGCAAATGCAAGGAACATCTCTGGCAAATATTCATGGATAACCATAGATCTTATTTGTGGAACTATTGATTGTGATAAAAATCACAAGTGAAGAAATCCTCTAGTTACCCCTACATGTCAGCGGATAACAAGGCTAAGATCCGTGGCATCGTTATATATGAATTTAATGACATTCTTGGTGGTTTCTATCACCTCCTTGATAAATTAAATTTTGTCGATATGCTTGAACATCAAATTGATGCAATGGGCAATACATGAAGATAATTTCAAAATTATTGGGATAACTTTGAGATTATTAGGATAATGGGATAATTTCTTGGAGATATATCTTTCTGTGGAAAATTATTGTATTTGTTGTGATAATTTTGATATATTGCTGATAAATTCAACTATGTTCTGAACATTAAGATTGATAGAACAAGAATAATCCGAAAGAATGAGTACCAACATTAAAGTTTTTTGTTTGTCACTGCATGTTAAACACCAAATCATATTATTGCTTTGAATGGCATACAAATTCGATTTGCAAAGGCCTACTATCATAGAAAGATAAGCTATTAACCTTTTGGTTAAATTTGATATGACTTGAGGGCTAGCGGGGGAGAGGAGAAGATACGACAATTTAAAGTGTCCAACGATTGACCACAATAAGGAGGTCAATGGGACTAAAAAAGTACATCTAGTATAGGCATTGTTACAGCTTGAAAATGCAAATTCATTTTGTATTTTTTGGAGGCTTTCTTTTCAGTAGCACTGTACTAGGAGATGTGAACTTTGGGAGCTTGGTATTAGTAATTGGTTTGAGCATCACCTTGTTTATCATGCAGGGGAGAGATAGTGATGGAGAACCATGTGATTACCTTTTCTTTCACATGTTGAAGGATGGTCATGTTGATGTTTGGTAGCTGTGGGAGGAACCTTTCCTTCGATGTAAACCTATCTTAGATGAGGGAAGATTCCAGAAGTCCAGGAAGACCATTGAACAACAAGAAGTCTCTAGAAGAGAAGTCGGCTTACCCAAGAATTAATTAAAGGCTCACCCATAAATTAATTAAGTTAATTAAGACTCCCAGATGAGAAGTCGGCATAGGCAGAAGTGACTGGAAGATTATAAATAGGAAACGTCTTGGCTCATTTAGAGACACAACACACTCTCATTCTCTGAGGTAAAAGGTGTGCAAGTATGAGGAAGGAAGGGTGACGCAGTAGCCTAGTCTTGGAGCTATTTTGGTGGTGATCTCTCTCTTGTGTGCTATCTCTCCTAGAGGGTGCGCTATTTCTGTATGGTGCTACTACAGCTGTGAAAGCTATTGCTAGGCTCTAGCCTTGTGTTAGATCTTGATTCTTGTCTGTAAAGCTCTAAGGAGCTAGTGAATGGTTGGACCGTGTGAAAGGAATTCATCTAAGAAAGGTTGTTGGGTTTTTCTCGCATTTGGGGTTTTCCCAGGATAAATCTCTTGTGTACTTTGTCTACTATTTATTTCGTTGCTATGGTATAATTGTTAATGTTAACTAAGAAAATAACTATACTGCTCTATAAGTAAAGGAAAATCTAACAGGTTATGGGTCCACTCCACGTTGCCGCTGTATAGTAACCCTGTCAAGCTAGTTTTAGCACTATCCCAAATGCGTTGGGACTACCCTTTACACAGAGCAGTGTGCCCTACCTCTTGAAGGAATTTGGAAATTGTAGAAAATTCCCAAGCTATGGTTTCCATCAGCAGAATGTCTTCCAGCATGAGAGTAGAAGGCAGATTTGATGGAGCAGACAACTTCAGATCCTGGAAGCATAGAATACAACTCATTCTAGAAGAGAATGAATTATTGGATCACGTCAAGAAAATGCTTTGAGAACTCGAAGACGAAGAAGGAAAGGCAAAGTTCAAGAAGAATGAGGTCAAAGCCAAGAGGATCTTGACAGACTCAATCAAGGATCACCTGATACCCAATGTATCAGAACTAAAGACTGCAAAGGAGATTTTTGATTCCCTAACCAGTCTCTATGAAAGTAAGAACAACAGTCGGAAGCTTACCCTATGACATCAACTCAGAAATGTGACTATGAACAAGTCAGAGACGATAGCCAACTTCTTTACAAGGATCTCACAGATCAAAGACCAGTTAGCAGCCATTGGAGATCCAGTAGAAGATGATGAACTAGTAACCACTACGCTAAATGGTTTCCCACCCTCTTGGGACCCATTTTTCCAAGGTATTTGTGCAAGAAGGAAGTTACCCAAGTTTGACAAGTTATGGCCAGATTGCTCTCAAGAGGAATCTAGATTGATGTCCAAGAAACAAAAGGTAGACGATGAGAAAAACCAAGCACTTGCAGCACAAGTGAAGAAGAGAAAGGAAAGAGAAGAAGGTAGTCCAAGGAGGTCTAAGAAGCCACATCGTAAGAGGGATGTGTCAAACGTTCAATGCTTCAATTGCAGGAAGATGGGACATTATGCCGTACAATGTCCTCACAAACATGAGAAGGAAAAGAAGAAGAAGCACCATGCACATGCAACTAATAATGAAGAACAAAAACCCAAAGATGAAGAATTTGTATTCATTTCAGCACTCATCGGAACTATCACTCAAGGAAGCGATACTTGGCTCATAGATAGCGGTGCTTCCAAGCATATGATCGGATTCAGAAACTCTCTATCAAAATTAACAGAAAAGGACTCTTCACTTCAAGTGGTGCTTGGAGACGATGCCAAGCATGCAATCAAAGGCGTTGGAGAAGGCTCCTTACAACTTGATTCATGTAACCCTCTTTCAATTAAAAATATACTATTTGGACAAGGTTTAAAGAAGAGTCTTCTATCTATTTCAACTTTAGAAGATAAAGGTTTTGGTATAGCTTTTGTGGATGGCCAAGTCCTTCTATGGCCCAAGACTTCAAGCATAAATAAAGCCACTGTTATTGGTGTCTGAGAGGGAGGACTGTATAAGTTGAAGGGACACCAAGAACAAGCCCTTGAACACAATAGTGTTAGTTCCAGTGAACTATGGCACCGAAGTCTTGCTCACTTGAATTGTAGAGCATTGCCAGTTTTGAGAAAAATGGTTACTGGTCTACTAGAAATCCAGATAGACCATGACAGAGTATGCAAAGGTTGTGCACTTGGCAAGAATGTCAAGTGAAGCTTTACAAGCAGTGATAACAGATCCAAAGGTATTTTGGACATTATACACTCCGATGTATGCAGACAGATGACGGTGCCATCACTTGGCAACTTTGTATACTATGTGTTTTACATAGACGACTATTCCAGGAAGACTTGGATCTACTTCTTGAAAGCAAAAGATGAAGTCTTTAACAAGTTTCAAGAGTTCAAGGCTTTAGTTGAGAATCTCTCTGGGAGGAAGATTAAAGTTTTGAGATAGAGCAATGGAGGAGAGTACACCCCTCAAAGGATTTTAAAGACTTTTGCCAAGAAGAGGGATTAAGAGGGAGCTTACAGCTCCCTACAACCCCATGAGAATGGGTTTTGCAAAGAAATAATAGATCTATCATAGAAGCAGCAAAAGCGATGATACATGACCATGGCCTACCCATCCACTTATGGGCAGAAGCATCTAGTGTGGTTGTATACATACCAGCAGTCCTCATAAGATATTGGGAACAAGACACCAGAGAGGTGTTCCTTAGGAAAGAAGCAGAGAAATTCAGTCCTTGAAGTTTTGGTTGTCCAGTGTTTATTTATGTTCCCAAGGAAAAGAGAAACGAAATTGGAAATGTTCCCAAGGAAAAGAGAACGAAATTGGAACCTTCAGGAAAGAAGGGCACATTCGTTGGATATTGTGAGACTTTGAAGGCCTATAGAATTTATATTCTAGGGCAGAGATAGATCGAGATCAGCCGGGATGTAACATTTGACGAAGATGAAGCCTTCAGAAGATTTAGACAATCACATGGATGAGGACCAAATAGAGCAAGAGGCTCCCAAAGATGCAGTCATGGTAGACTCTACACATGAAGAAACCATCCCAGAAGTCCAGAATGATATGGTAGAGTCAAAAAGACTTGTAGATCTACCTGAAGAAGCTGTGGCTACCAGAAAGAAACCATCTTGTCTTCGTAACACCTTGCAGGAAGATGAAGGACATGCAACTCCCAAAGGCTCCTTTAGAGAGAGCAGGAGACCACATAAGTTTTCCAGCTATATGGCACTAATGAGCAACATCATTGATTCAAAACCTTCCACTTTTGAAGAAGCTGCTGAGAAGCTAGAATGGAAGGATGCCATGATGGAGGAGTATCAGTCCATCATGAAGAATGATGTATGGGAGGTCGTTCCGAGACCAGAAGGGAAGTCAGTTGTGACTTCCAAATGGATCTACAAGATCAAGCATGCTGCAGACGACATCATAGAGAAGTACAAGGCAAGGTTTGTGGCTAGAGGGTTCTCCTAGAAAGAGGGAGAAGACTATGACGAAACTTTTGCTCCTGTAGCAAAATACACTTCCATTAGATCAATCATTGCGATTGCTTCTGCAATGGGATGGAAATTACACCAAATGGACGTCAAGACTGCTTTCTTGAATGGTGTAATAGAGGAAGAAGTGTACATAGAACAACCACAAGGCTTCGTGATCCATGGGAAGGAGTCCCATGTGTGCAGACTGAAGAAGGCCTTGTACGGATTGAAGCAAGTACCTAAGGCATGGTATGCCAGGATAGATGGATATTTGATGAGCTTGGGATTTACCAAGAGTGAGGCAGATCCTAACCTCTATTATAAGGTTGAGGATGGATGCCCATTGATCTTGGTTCTATATGTAGATGACCTATTTCTAATAGGGGACAAGAAGCTCATTGATGGGTGTAAGAGGGATCTCACTTCAGAGTTCGAGATGAAGGATCTAGGTTTGATGCATTACTTTTTGGGATTAGAGGTATGGCAAAGATCATTTGAGATTTTCCTTAACCAAGGAAATTACACTGTTGAGATCCTGAAGAAATTCGCTATGACGATAAATCTGAAGCTCTTGAGTGACAAATCTTCATATTTGGTGGATCCCACGATGTACAAACAATTGATTGTATCCTTGATGTACCTGGTTAACACCAGGCCAGACATATGCTTTGCAGTGAATACCTTGAGTCAACACATGGTTGAACCTAGACAGGTACACTGGATGGCAGCAAAGCATATGTTGAGGTACCTTCGTGGTATGGTTGGATATGGATTGAGATATGTCTCAAGTGGAGATGTGAAGTTGCAGGGATATACCGATTCTGACTGGGCAGGGAGTGTAGTGGATCGGAAGAGTACTTCTGGATGCTGTTTTAGTCTATGATCAGGCATGATCTCATGGTTGAGCAGGAAGTAGACATCAGTGGCACTCAGTACATTAGAAGCAGAGTATATCGCATCAAGCGTGGCAAGTCTTGAAGCAGCGTGGCTCTGGAAGTTGCTAGCCGGGATATTTGATCTAGAATTGGAGCCAACTTTGATACATTGTGACAATCAAAGTTGCGTGAAACTTACTGAGAAACCTGTATTCGGGACATGGTGCAGAGAGGAGCTGTGGAGCTCCAATACATATCCACGGACGAGCAGATAACGAACATCCTCACCAAGCCCTTGTCAAGAGTGAAGTATGAGTACTTCAGGGACACGCTTGGAGTGTTGTCAAATGTCCACCCTCGTTGAGAGGGAGGTGTGTTGTTTCTTCTCATGTCGGCTAACACCTTTGGCCAAGAGTTTTCTGGATTAGTCATGTGAGGTGACCGAGGGGGTAATGCACTGTCGGACCTGTTGAGAGAAGAAACATCACACACATAGTCATAAGACTATGGCGGAGGCTGTGTGACTCTGGACAGTAGCTGTGTGCTACTTCGGTGGATGTGTTCCACTAGCAGAGGCTGTGTGACTCCGGACAATAACTGTGTGCTACT
This sequence comes from Picea sitchensis, assembly GCA_010110895.2. NCBI lineage: Eukaryota > Viridiplantae > Streptophyta > Pinopsida > Pinales > Pinaceae > Picea > Picea sitchensis. Next base: position 66,539 of record SNQJ01S0098121.1, on the reverse strand, counting down.
TCGGTGGATGTGTTCCACTGACGGAGGCTGTGTGTCCGGACAGTAGTTGTGTGCTACTTCGGTGGATGTGTTCCACTGGCGGAGGCTATGTGACTCCGGACAGTAGCTGTGTGCTACTTCGGTGCTTGAGTACCACTGGCGGAGACTGTGTGTCTCTAGACAGTAGTTGTGTGCTACTACAGTGGATGTGGTCCAGTGGTAGTGACTATGTGTCACTAGACAGTAGTTGTGTACTACTTGGTAGAAGTTGTGATCTATTGGATGACATTGTAGTAGCTGTGTGCTACTAGCTGATTGTCATGGAGATTACCAGATCGTTTGGATATAGCTGTGTGTGCTACCGTTTGATCGCAGGGACTACGCATGATGATTTGAGCTACCAAAGGCATTGTAGCAACCATGTGCCTGTTATCCAATTGCAGAGTAGTCAGTGGACTACTAGATGAAGACATCATGAAAGATACCTCCCTAGCTAAGAGGGAGTGTTGATGTTTGGTAGCTGCAGGAGGAACCTTTCCTCCGATGTAAACCTATCTTAGATGCGAGAAGATCTCGAAAGTCCAGGAAGACCATTAAACATCAAGAAGTCTCTAGAAGAGAATTCAACTCACCCAGGAATTAATTAAAGGCTCACCCAAAAATTAATTAAGTTAATTAAGACTCCCAGATGAGAAGTCGGCTCGGGCAGAAGTGACTGGAAGATTATAAATAGGAGACGTCTTGGCTCATTTAGAGACACAACACACTCTCATTCTCTGAGGTAAAAGGTGCACAAGTTTGAGGAAGGAAGGGTGACATAGTAGCCTAGTCTCGGAGCTATTTTGGTGGTGATCTCTCTTTTGTGCACTATCTCTCCTAGAGGGTGCACTACTTCTGTATGGTGCTACTGCAGTTGTGAAAGCTACTGCTAGGCTTTAGCCTTGTGTTAGATCTTGATTCTTGTCTGTAAGGCTCTAAGGAGCTAGTGAATGGTTGGACCATGTGAAAGGAATTCATCTAAGAAAGGTTGTTGGGTTTTTCCCCCATTTGGGGTTTTCCCAAGATAAATCTCTTGTGTACTTTGTCTACTATTTATTCTACTGCTATGTTATAATTGGTAATGTTAACTAAGAAAATAACTATACTTCTCTATAAGGAAAGGAAAATCTAACAGGTCACGTGTTTGGAGGTGTGTTTCTTGGTTGAGTTGACATATTTGGAGGCACTATCACACATGGTTGTAATTCACCATTTGGGGGCGCTTGTCTACATATTTTTATGCACATATCTTCATTGGAGGGTGCCTTTGGGGGTGTCTTCATAGTTTTCTTGGCATGAGCTACATATTTTGAGGATAATGTGGACCTTTCAACAAACTTCACAAGCATGATTGCACCTATCTAGAGGAAGGCCCACCTTATGAGGAAGCACTGGGGAGTTTCATGTTATACTTGAAGATCAAATACACAATATTAGAGGAGGACCCCACCTTTGAGCATTGCGTGGCATATTTCCTGATGAAGGGTGGTCCCAAGACCTCTTCCACACCCCTATTAGAAACACAAAATCTAAGAAAGGAGGACCGCTTGGGTTTTGATATGACATGTGGCATCCAAGTCTCTTCTACAAGGTCAAATGGCCATCTTTAGAGGAATGCCCTTCAATAAAGGAGGTTATCATGATGATTCTTGATGCCTTCTTGGAGAAAACCCTACATAGGGAGCTTCCATGTGGTATGTGGTACAACTTGATGTGAAGATCAAGTCAGGATCTGATCTGTTACATATATATCAGATCTGTCCTTGGCTGATAATACTTGCTGTTTGGTGGTTTTATCACATCTTCTTCATCCACTTTCAACTTCCATTTGTTGCCTAGACTCCATATCCGAAGGACAATGCACTATTTCTTTCTTGGTTTTTCACTTTATATCTTAAAAGACTAAAACGTTATCATTCTGCATTTCTGGTTGTTATTTCAGCATATAAAAGACAAATTTATAGTCTTGTTAGGGATTTCCCCCTTGTGTTGGAGGAGAGCCGGCCTAAATTGAGGAGGACAACCATCAAGGTGACAATGGGTGATGTCATTAAGTTGGCCTAGGGTTTGTGCTTGATGATTGGACTTATCTTATGAAGTGCATATTTTAGAGGAAACATGTGCATATTGGTAGTGCGAAAGCAACTCCTCTATTGGCATTATCAAAAGTAGATAAAGATAAAGATCTAAGTGTTTAGCTAAAAAAGAGCATGCCAAGGCATACTGGAGCTAGCTGTTGATGTTGAGTGAGGCGAGAAACTTTGGATGGAATATTGGGTGCTCCACTGAACCTTGAGAGCAATGCTTTGTTTGAGAGGAGTTGGGCTCTTGGATCTCCTAGATTTGATCTATCTGTTAGATTGGTGGTGTTTGTCTTAGGGCATGGAGAATAAACTCCTTTGGGGTCTCGAGGAGGTCGGTTGATCTATTCAAGGGGGTGAGAGGAAAGTCGAGGTCTCACTAGTCTGGAATCTAAAATGGTGTGGATGTCTACTTGTTGTTTGTTGCCTTCATCTGACAAGACAACCAAGAAGAAAGAGGTGATCCTCTCTAAGGTCTTTGGTTAGGATGGGGCACATAGAGATTGCAATCTATGTCCAAAAATATCTTGCATGAAGAGAGCAAGGCACCTCCAGTCGAGGTAGCAAAAGAAAGTGGAAAGGGAGCTCCCTAAGTCTCGAAAGAGGCAACAATATCTCCCTCTAATCTCATAGTAGATAGGGCATCGAAAAATGAGATGTTCCTTCGTCGCGGTCTCCTATCAGTGGCATAATTGGTAGATCCTATATGACTGTGGGATGGTGATTAGTTTTAACCTAAAGTTGGTGAGAGCCCACTTGTAACTAACCATGGGGGTCTTGAGGGCATGCATCTAGTGTTTGTGTGTGTACGAAGGTCTAACAATGAGGTGATCTCGTGAGTCGAGAAAGTGTTTGGAATAAGAGGTCATATATGTTGACGTACTTGGAATAAAAGGTTATATTGTATGTAGATGTCCTCTTTGACAATCTTAGGAAAATTAAGTAGAGGAGTTAACAAGTAACGAAGGACACTTATCCCAAGGGGCTAGCTCAACTGGTTGTTGCCATTGTTGTTGGGCAACTGGCTAGTTCCATGCTGGCAGGTGCTTGGTTCAAATCTCCATGTGTGAGGCGTGCTACCACTTTATCTCTCACCTTAGGTGCAAAGTTTTCACTAGATGACAAGACAAATAGAACTTGGAAGAGTTACTTCTGTAACCTTGGCACTTTCTTCCCTCACTTTAGGATGATCCTTGATCACCACTAGGGGGGGCTTCCCTATGACTTTCTTTTCCTATAACTTATGGTCAACAAACATCTAATGATTGAGAGATCATCAATCCTCTTAAGCTGTTATGTATGAAGGGATGATTAGGATGTGGTGGAATCATTAAGGGCTGTAACCTATTATGAATAAAAGGTACAATGTCTAAGTTGAATTGGCTGCCTGACAATCAGTTTGATATTCTGAGACAGGTATACCAACTAGGTTGAGATAGGTTATCTTGAGATGGTTATTTAGTTCAAGTTTCTACCCAATGAGCACTGTAATTTCAAGTTTATAACAGCGTGAATTTCGAGAAATAACACAGACTTCAAGCGGTTTGAGGGCAACTATCTTTGGATATTTGTTACCAGCATTTAAGGAGAAGATGTAAATGTGTATTCAACTTGTTGGCTAACAGTTACAGGTCTATCCTTCAGGTACTGTTGACTGTCAGGGTAATTGTCCTTTTGTAAATCTGGTTGTCATTCTGAATACAGTGATTTTCCAGCTTGGTTTAATTGTCCTCAACCAGATTTCAAAGTTGAATGGTAGGCAATTACAAAGGTAATTTCCACAATGAAGTGTATAATCGCATAGTATAAATCTGCCCTCAAGAGATGCTGTAACAATAATTTACTTAGAAGATTTATAAAGTGGAGTAAGTCTAGCCTTCCTTGAGATTGTAACAGGTAATACAACCAGACTTAAAGGGGGCAGATCTGAAGTAAGAATTTTATGGTAAATCCCAGATCTGTATATCATTCAAATAATAAGTTTAAATGCATATTTTTAATGGTTGCAAGGTGGTACCAGTGCCTAGTAAGCTCCTTGGGCATATGGGGTCGATGGAGGATCATTGGGAGAACTCTTTCAAATGATGAAAAACCACAAATTGTAGGATTGAATCAACATTTTCCTTTCTGCCTTACACTTCCGACAATTAAAAGGGAGATCACAAGAGAAGATGATATCCAATCAATATGGGTTTTGTATTATCCAATACACTTTTATCATGCACGAAACCTAGTGTAGAGTGACATACATTGACATAAAATCTCCAATGGCAAATACGAAATAAAGGAATTGTATTACCCGGTTTAACATCCCATAGAAATCATCAAAATAATCTCAGTAGCATAAGAGAGCATAAATTTGTAGAAGAGTCCTCATCCAATAGAGCGCTTCAATCAACCATCCACAAAGTGCCAAAGCAAGTAGAACAATTATCCCATACGATCACTCCTTATTCCTTCAACAACTTCCCAAAAATAGAAAAGTGCTTTTTCCAATTTGCAATCATCTCGTTAAGTTTGACGAAATCTGTTAGAATTTAAGGACAAAAAGTAGACTAACTAGAAACAGAAATATTTTTATAAATTTCCAATCATTTGTTACTGTAATTCTGGATCAGCAACACATTAAAATTTCTGATGCATAATATAATAACATAAATCAGTAAGTAGCAGAACATAGACCTGAATGTTACCTTAGCTAAAACAAGGAACAAAATACCTGATACGCTGCTGTTACATTCCTTAATGTATGCTCAGAAAAAGCTTAATGGATCATGGATCAAACCCTTAGGGTAGATCTCATTATGATCATGGAGACAGTGCCAAGAAGAACTTTTAGGATAGTAAACCAGAAAACAAATCAGCAGGCTGAGAATTTAAGGATCATGCCACTGTCAAGTAATAGGGCTGAAATCAAAACAACACTGTCCAACCTAGGGCTAGAAAATAACCACAAACAGCCTTAACACTTTCAGCCCACAGAAATCTGCTTCAAATATCAGCAGTTCCAGAACAGCCCCAATAGTCCAGTTCACAATGGTACTTAAGGCTGCTAGCATACAAGGTGAGGCAGCACACAAGGGCGGCACCAGCAAATGGTTAAGGCAGCACCAGGAAGAAGATACCAGAACACCAATCAACAACCAGAAAACCGTCTATGGCTGGCTGGGAAAGACTTTTAGGGTCAGCGGCAGACTTAACAAACAAGGCTGATAGGGATAAACCGACGGCAGCTGGAGCAGACCAGGAACAGACAAAGGAGGAGCTGAGAGGACCCAAGTAGACCTGTCCAGAAAAGCCGCAGCCACCTAGTGACCTTATCCAGAAGAGCTGCAGCGAAAACCTCAGTCTTCAACTCGGCTAAGAAGAGTGAGTGTGTCAAATGAGGAATAAACCACTCCTTATATAGTTTTAGGTAGGTAGGGTTAGGGCTAACATGTTAGCCTACTTGCCATAATTTTAGGATTAGGTTTAATTCCTAACAAATAAAGAAATGATATTTTACAATTTAAAATACCATGTGGCAAATCAAACAAGTCAACAAGGTAAAACAAGTCTATGAGAGGGGTTTCAAGATCAAGGCAGCCAGATTTCTTTAGGAAGAAGTAAAGAATCGAACCAACACATCATCAACAATTAGGGGGGACATAACTTAATCAAGGGTGGTTTCATTAATAAACAATAAGATAAAGTCAAAGGTTAAGTCCTTCTTTAATGGCAGATTTGTCCACATGAGTCTCATGATATAACTTATAAGATTTTATCATCCCAGTATACGGGGAGGGTCAATGATGTGATCATGCCCTTCTTCTTAACTGCTCCTATGTCACATGGACCATCCTGGGAGAGAAGAAGGTCACACATCATCTCGGCTTGGTACTTAACCAAGAAACTACCTGGTCCTAGACCAGGATACCCCATAACACATCTGGGGGCCCTAGATCACAACTAGGGTCTTAACCACCAAGGTACACAACCATGGATCAATCCAAGTGTTGAGCAAGGATTCCCTAGAACACATCCAGGGGCCCTAGAGCACATCTAGGGACTTATACCATCAAACTGCTTGGTCCTTGACCAAGAACCCCAACAATACACTGGGGGCCCAACTAGGGTCTTTTGCCATGGCTCTAACTGCTTGGTCCCAGACCAAGAACCCTAGGAGTGTATTGGGGTCCCTAGATCACAACTAGGGTTTTTGCCACCCTCCCAGAGAATGGCTCTTGCAGCTGCATTAATTTTAACAAAATCAACTCCTCCAAATTATAAAATATGCTCCAAGGTGGTTAAAAACGCCTCAAAACCTGTGCAAGTGGATAGATCCAATGAATATAAACCTTCTCCACTCCATCTGGATAAATTTGACCAAATCAGCCCAATGAATTCCATGACCAAGGGGATGACCCTTCTACTCAAGCAAATAATGTGACCTATGCATCAAGTTGAGTGCTCCATCCAAGGGTTAATATTCATGTTTTTCATCATAATGCACCCGTCCAAGTGTGAACACAACCCACATCACAATAACCACTAAAATGTTTAGAACCATGTGAAAAGGGATAATTATGACAAGGGCTTCACAAGAGAGTAATGTCAACCATTTTAAAGGTCCAAACCATAGTAAAAGCACTTTTTAAACTAACCATCATACCGAGGATCAACCTATTAACACTTGAAACTTAGGGAGACCCTAAGTTGATGGGTTCCCACTCCATGAAATGCACTAAGTTTCAAACAATTGCTGAGCCATAACAACCTAAACATACCAACACTACCTTAGAATGAGGGTGCACCACATCATCAAGAGTTTTGACCTTTAGGCACATGCCTACTCATCAATTAGACCACCATCAAGACACTAGAACATCTCATCCCACACTTACTAGCAACCATCATAGCACCAAATCCAACCCAAGATAGAATCATCTATGTGCCAAAACTCCTATGCACCCGTGTTTGTTAAAACATCCAGCAATGTGATCTTGCAAGCTAATTCCTTATGACAAAAAATCTCAAGTGTTGTGATAAAATCACAAGTGCAAGCCTCATGCAACACGAGGGGTAACAAGGCGCAGTAGTCTATGTTGATTGGTTTATTAAGGTTGCCATTCACGAATGTGGGGAAGCATCCCTTGGGTTTCCCTGCGACATTTTCTGTAGCAAAAAATGGTACCGAAGGATACCTTCCACCTATAACTTCTCTAATGTCTTACATAACAACAATAACCTTGAGGTCCCCTTTCTTATTAATGCCACATTGCCCAACCTGTCGACAATTTTGTTTCTCTCTCTTCAGATGTGTGTTTAGATCATATTCACGTCGATGTTAACATCTCCGATTCAATCAACTTTGTCCTATAGATACCAAAGCCAAATTCTTGCTTTTGTTCAAGAGGACATCAATAATTATTTTAGAATCGCCTTCTATGTCAATGCTCAAAAACCAATCTTTATACAAAATTTCATTCTTTCCACCAAGGCTTTGACTTTTGCTCTATTCTTTTGTCAATTCCCCAAGGAATTTATAATATATTACAAGGATTTTCTCCTCTTTATCCCTAAACATTCCTCCTCACCATGCAAAGCCTAGGCTTCCTTTAGCTTCCTTGGGCAAGTTTCACTTTCCCAATTTTCTTTGGGGGTTTTAGGATCCAAGTGTAGGGAGGACTTCTACTATCCTTTGTTTCCTGCCACTCAACGAGCATATGGAAATGATGGCTAATGGCTCTTATGTCCCAGTTTTTGAGGATTTGTCTTTCTTGAGCCAAGATCCCTAGGCCAGTTTAGAGTCGGTTCTCATAGACTTCAAGTAGAGACTGACCACCAGATTGATGGATCTGATAAGATCTGCCAGCTATGCGATCTACAGGAGGTCGAGATGAAGGAGCACCTCATCTTCTGCTACCTGATCTACTGTGAGATTAGGGGGAGGTTCCATTGCCTATTCAGGGGGACTCAAACCCTCACTAGCTTCTTCAAATATTCCGACCAGAGATGCTTGGCCTTATACATGTAGGAGACCCTTAGGCTCCGAGCCCATTTTTTTCAGCGTCCTACTAGATTAGACTCTACCTAGCAACATATCACTTTCTTCTTCATGGTGCTTCTCGCGGGAAGGGGCATTAAGAGACAGACCGATATCCGACACAACTTTGGACTCTAGATCAGTGTGAACCCGTGGGGCCTTCCGCTATCCCATGAGATTTCAACAACATGACTAGATCAAATCCCTCTCCAGGAGACGAACGAGATCCCCCAAGCCTCAACGACGAACTACCTCCCCCAGATAGCAGCGCAGTGTATGATCTAGACATCCCATCAGTTCTCCCTCTAGACATCATACTTTATTGAGCTTTCTTTATTTGGCCTCGGATGTTAGGAGAGAACATTTTATTCCATGACAAACCTACCTCATTACGTTTAGTTCTTCTCATTTCTGGATCCTCTCCTATACATCTCCATCCCAGAGTAGTTTTTTTTTTGGGGCTTGGAGTCGAGGGCTATTCATGCCTCAACTTGGCTCTCACTCTCTACTCTACCTTACTGTACTTTACTTTTCGTATCTTGCCTTTTATAGGGGCCTTTTGATACTCTTGCTTTGTAATGACATCATTGTACTCAACACTCCCTTTGACCTACTTTTGTGGTCATCAATTAGACATTGATAAGAGTATCTTATCTTATCTAGGTTTCTCATGCTGAAGTTGAGATTTTCTTTGATACCCCTTTTAATTGCAACCCATGTTTTTCATCACCAGTAGGAGTTTCTTTATATATTTTCCCTTCTTTGGGTTTCCATAACCCCTAAAGAATGGATCTTTGGTTGATGCACTGTAGTTTTTTGATGGTGGAAGAAAATCGTTTAGGCTTAGGCTATTTCCTCAATGTTTTCTACACAGATTCAACCAAGAAGAGGATTTGTTAAAATGTGAGGCCCTACTTTCCCACACTTCATTGGTCGTTGGTTAGTGTTTCGGAATTTGCTTTGAATTTTCCTTTGCTATACAACAAGCATTACATCTTGTAGGGCCTTGTATGCCTATTTTTTGCATGTTAGCTTCAACTAGATTATTTTCTTTTGTAGCCAAGCATAAAACTGTTGAGTTTTTTTGGCCAAACTCTTGGATTCCATATATGTTTCCAAATTGGGTCCTTTGCTAATTGTTGTTTTTCTGCTAATGCTTGTAAGTATCCTTCATTTATAGTATATTGTCGTTTGGATTTTAGGTTATAGCATAGGTTGCCATTTTTAGTTTTCTATTTGATAGATCTAAATTTGGAGCTTGATTTATGATCAATGTCTCCTTTTTTGGGTGCTTGATGGGCTAGGATGGGACATCCTTCCATTTGATTTGAGTTGGTATACCTTGTAAGTTCATATCGTAATAATCCTTTACCTTAGTCCAATTGATATTGGTCATGAATTCTCTGATTCCATTCAGGTATTGAAATTCTTTCAGTGATTGATTCCCTGCCATGCATCTTCCCAAAAGTCTGCTTTGCTGCAATTGTTGATGACAAAGAGTATAAACTCCTTGCTTCTAATTATGTTGTTCCAAATACTCTAAGTTGTTAGGGTTTGTGGGTATGGGTACAAGTACAACACTTTTTGAAATAGGGGACGAGGGTATGTCAGGTGTACACATGTAAAGTTTTATATATATGATTTTAAAAAATACATAATTGAAATTTATGTAAATCAACAATGATTCATGTTCATTTTCAGATGAGATTTATCATTTAAAGTATTCAACTTCAAAGTCAAACATTTGGCATTTGAATTAACATTCATGATCCTCATTCAACATTGAATAATGATTAGAAAAACAATGAATTTGATCATTCTCATTAAGAGCCTATTAGTGTTTAAATCAAATACATTGAAATATTGTCGAATTGCATTTCCAAAAATGAAATAGGAAAAACAACATAGGGTTACAATGGTATATTTTTACACTAAATGCAGTTGAAGACTTCACCTCTTCAATCTCTATCACCGTCCATTAATTTTCCACAAGAAAAATGACACTTAAAGCCCTAAACTCTTCCTTCATTGCTGGGTTGTTTCTCTCTTCATGTTGAAAATGAAAATGTGAAAAATAAGCGTATTTTGTGTATTATGAGTTAATGAGAAGGCATATCAAGTGTTGGTTTAGGGATTTGGAGGTGCGTCGACCATTTTCTTCTAATTTATGGGTTTCTTTTGTTAAAAATAAACTTTTTTCATGCTTAGACCATGGTTAGTGTACTCGATTTTGGAGTATGCGTACCAAAATCAGGGTACATCTCCATTGTTGGGCAATGTCTCTTTCTGAGTAGAATCTCCAGAGAGGATGGCTTAGTAGTCTAAACATCCCCTTTCAGACTTTAGCTAGGGAGAGACAGGGGAAACATGGTCATTTGGTGGGTGTCATTTCACTAGGGAATGTTATATTTTGAAAGTGACATTAAGTGAAAAGTGGGAAAAGCGCCTTCTAAGTGAATTAAGCTAAAAATAGAGGGGCACCTAAGTGAAGGGGCTAAATATAGAGGTCAACAGAGACATAGGGTTTGAGTGGGTATATGAAGGAAAAAGCGACCTAATTCCTTATTATCATAGTTTATGATTTGATATTTGAGCTATGAGGAGAAAACATAGGTTCAGGCGAATCAATGGAGATTGTGGATTCCAAGAGGAAGACACCAGTGGGTTGATTTGGGTGTTGAGAGACACACCCTAGTCATCGGGAAGATCATCCAGATCTTTCATCGTTTTGCAGCAGTAGTTTTACAGGTTCAGACAACTAGTGCACACTTCATCAGGGTGAGGGCGCAAGTTTTGGGAGACACAGAGGTTTAGCTTGTCTCGCCCAGGGAGAATCCAAAGATTTCCTTCCGACCTAGTTGAGAGGAAGGTAGGGAAAATCTTTTGAGATATTACTCGCTAGATTCTGACGAAGGAATCATCTAGGGCGCAACAGTCAGCTATTGAGGACGCAACACTTGGGGAGGCACATTCAGGGTTCCAGAGAGATCACCCGACCAAATTCGGGGAAACCCTTCCGACCCAGTTCAGAGGGGGCCAAAGTGCTTAGATTGAGACAGTTACAACCAAATTCTGACAGTGGAATCACTAGGGCGCAACCCCCCAGGGGATCCCATCCGGGGTCCGTACAGATTAGCAGAGGGACGATCTTCAAGAAGATAGTTACTGAGAGGGTGTTTGAGGTCAGGGCGCACAATTTGAGATAGATTTCAGGGTTATCCGAGGAGTTTAGTCACCAGGGCGAACATTCCAATCTTGCAGCAGTTGCCGTGTGAGTTGCCGTAGCATGTAGCAGTTCATCTTGCTCATCCACTGATCCAACATCATCCTTCATTCCAGGTATTTTGATTTAGCATTATTGTATGTATTCCAACTAAGATCCATCTAGTATTGATTTCGCTGAGAGATTCATTTATTTTCCCGCGTGCGGTATTGTACCTTCAGTCATATTTCATAATATACTTGGTCGAAGTTGTTGTGTGTTTTATATCTATTGCATGTTTGATTATATAATGTTAAACACAAGAAACACATTCAGAACCATTGAAACACAAAGAAAAACCCTTAACCACATCCAAAATCCCAAAGAGTATTAGTTTCGACAGCTAATAGTTAGCAATTGAGACATATATTCCGATCTGGGGATTTAGGGATATTGCAAAAGTACCTTATTGTACCCAGTTGGGATGGATACATGGGGGTACATTTTTGATCCCTAACCAAGTATGTGTACTTGTACCGGTGCCTAGTTCGTGTATCCAACTGCTATTAGGAAATACTTAATCTATTAGGCATAACTTGTTTTTCCATACACCTTTTTGAGGATAGCTTACCAAGTTATTTGGCTGTGAGGATTCTACTCTATAAAGTTTCTTAATTTGTAAGGAACCTCTAGTTTTTGCGCATAGGGCTTTGTTTACTACACTCAATGGTCCTATAACCAAATTGAACTACTACTACAACAGAATTAGAAAATGAATAATAGTAACAAAAAATAATCAAAGAAACAGTGGGGCAGTTGCAAACCCAGGGGTGGATTGCACTTGAAAATCCAAGTAATGGAGGAATATCTCTACAATAAACACTACTAACTGGTTGATTGTATTGATAAAATGATATGAGATACATATGAGGGGGGAACCCCTATTTATATCAATAGTGGCAAATAACCTATTTATATCAATAGAGTGGTAGATCTGGGCAGAGGGTTTCTTCAGGGCCAGAGTTGCTAGGTTTGCTGTAATTTGTATTTTTTCCTCAGTGGGTCATTTCCCTTGTAAGGGAGCCCTTGTAAGCGTGGAGTCATTATTAATGAAAAGCTGATTTGAAGGGCAAAATTTCTGTGTGCATGTGTGAAGTTTGGTTTCCAAATTGCTTTCGCTGTTTTATTTATTTTAGCCAGTGCATTTTATTCTATGTTCGGAAATATTATTTTTCTGCAAGTTTTCTTGAGAGCACAACGACATAAAGTGTCTAGGTGTTGGAATAAAGATTTTAACATGGTATCAGAGCTTTCACTCTGAGAGGGAGACCAATTTTAGGTTATACAACAATTTATAACAACAAATCTATTAGATCTGATTTGTAGCAGTGGGTGTTTAAAGGACCAAACACGGATCCACAACAACTTGCAGCAGATCTGTCAGAGACTCAGATCCGCAAGGAGATCTCTGCAGATCTATAAACGAACAAATTTGAAACCCTAGTATTAAGGGTTTCTTGGGTACTTGAAGGACTAAGCACAAATTCTTCAGTTTACTATGCTTGAAGGACACGACACATTTTGTTGGCAGTTCAGATTTGGAAGATGGCAACAAGCAATCTCAGGTTAGAAGACAGGTTGGATGGAGCGTCTAGCTTCCTTTCATGGAATGATGACTTTTCCATGAAAACTTGGATCTTCTTTATGAAGACCAAGGATGAGGTCTTTAATCGATTCCGGGAGTTCAAGGCTCAAGTGGAGAACTAGACAGGGAAGAGGATCAAGGTCTTGAGGTCGAATAATGGGGGATAGTACACCTCCAATGACTTCAAGGATTTCTGCAAGGAGACAGGGATCAAGGAGTTGATAGTCTCGTACAATCCTCAACAAAATGGGGTTGCAGAGAGAGAACCAGTCCATCATCGGTTCTGCAAGGGCTATGAAGGACGCTCAAGAGCATGTTGAGGCTACTAGGAGCACATTCAGGGAGAGCAGGCCTCTGAAGAAGTTTCCAAACTTCATGACGTTAATTAGTAGCATCATTGATTCTGAGTCTTCCAGTTTTCAGGAAGTAGCATACTAGTAGGTTTGGTGGGATGCCATGGTGCAGGATGGTGTGTGGGACATTGTGCTAGGACTAGAGGGACAATTAGTTCTAGGTGGCTCTTCCAGAAGTACCTTCCTCGCTAAGAGGGAGTGTTGATGTTTGTAGCATCAAACATGTACTTCCGCACAGGTCTAAGTGTCTAGACATGTGGAAGTTGTCCAAAGCCTTCAACTTTAGTAATTTACTTAATTAAAGGAATTATTAAATTAAAGTGATTTTTATAATTAAAGTGAGTTTAATTTAATGAAATGCTAAGGTTATTAGCATTAGTGAATTAAATGAATCTTTTCCATTGATCTCAACTGAGGTGAGGTCTAATCTCAACTGTTAATCACTTTGGAGATTAGGGTTATATTTGATTCGGTCATAAATCAATATTATAAAAGCAAGGCTAGGTGAAGGAGAAACACATCCACTTGAGAGAAAGGGGATCATCCACTTGAAGAGCAAAGACTGACTTTTGCTCAAATGCTTGAGTCACGAAGGATTGTGACTGAAGTTGATCGTCCACTTGGGAGCAAAGAAGGACTTTAGCTCAAGTGCTTGAGTCACAGAGGACTATGACTCAAGGGGATCAATGGCAAGAGCAAAGGACTTTTGCTCAAGTGCTTGAGTCACGAAGGATTGTGATTCAAGGGGATCTCAGCAAAGGTGAAGGACTTTCATCTAGAGATCAAGTCCAAAGGAGGAAAATGTAGGTAGTGCAGCAAGGAGAAGAAAACCTAGTAGCCAGAAATCGAAGGACAAATTTATGGGGAGCAGATATGAGGTACCAACGGTCAGATTTAATAGATATGAGATACCAACAGATAGATCTGGTGCAGATCTGAGGTACTAGCGGACAAATCTAGTAGATCTGAGATACCAACATGAAGATTTGACAAATATGAGGTACCAGTGGACAGATCTAGTGTAGATCTGAGGTATCAGTAGGCAGATCTAGCAGATCTGAGGTACCAACATGCAGATCTAGCAGATTTAATGTACTGGTGGACAGATCTAGTGCAAATCTGAGGCATTGACAGGAAAATCTAGTAGATTTGAGGTACTAGCAAGCAGATCTAGCAGATCCGAGGTACCAGTGGATAGATCTAGTGCAGAGATGAGGTACTAATGGATAGATCAAGTGCAGATCTGACGTATCAACATGTAGATCTAGCAAATCCGAGGTACCACCAGGTAGATCTTGCATATCTAAGGACCAACAAGCAGATCTAGTGCAGATTTGAGTGTCTAGCGGGAAGATCTGAGCAAATCGGGTAGAGGGTTTCTTCAGGGCCAAAGTTGCCAGGTTTGCTGTAATTTGTATTTTTCCTTAGTAAGGGAGCCCTTGTAAGCTTGGAGACATTATTAATGAAAAGCTGATTTGAAGGGAAAAATTTCTGTGTGCATGTGTGAAGTTTGGTTTCCAGATTGCTTCTGCTGTTTTATATATTTCAGTGAGTGCATTTTATTCTGTGTTCATAAATATTATTTGTCTGTAAATTTTCTTGAGAGCATAAGGAAATAAAGTGTCTAAGTGTTGGAATAGAGATTTTAACCTGAACAAGGATGGGCATACTTATGAACAATAATAGTGATAGACAAAGCTTAGTCACTCAGTCGAGGAGAGCAAGATTTGAGCCCCAAACCACTTATATCAAAAAGTACTACTTCAACCAAGTGAACTAAAACACGATGATATATAAAGCATGAAGGAGATGTTTTTTCCTTTGCTAGTTGATGGCTACCTAAGATAGTGGGGCATTACAACATGTGCCAACTTGGGTGTGCTACTAAAAACGATTCAAACTCTTGTGCAACTTCCTCTTCTGGCAAGCTCCTCCACTTGATCTTGCATTCTTGAATTTGCCTTATGTGAAGATTTCTCATGGTTGTTTCCAAAATGCCATTGGGCTCCAATATGAGTTTACATTCCTCATTTAGATCTGTAGTTGGGTGACCACCTCTCCACCAAGCTTCTTTTTTAAATAGGTGACATGGAAGACATCACAAAGTCTCCCCTTGTTGGGAATGTCTAGTGTGTAGGCAACCTCACCAACTTTTGCTTAACCATTGCATGGGCCATAAAATTTGGGCTGAAGCGTATTCTTTCCTTTTTGTTGTAGAGTGAATGCTTGTATGGTTGTAGTCAAATAAATATCATATCCACAACTCCAAATTTCTTTTCGCACTGGTGTTGATCAACATGTTGCTTCATGTGATTGGTTGCCATGGACAAGTTGTTGAGGATGATAAGGATGTTTTACATTTCCTATAGAGTTAAGGATCTTTAACTTTATAATTGCATTTATAAAGTTAACGTGGCTTTTATTTAATGACTAAAGTGACTTTTTTATAAAGTTGAGTGACTTAAGCGATTTAAGTCATCTCAACGAGAGATTAAGTCACAACCGTTGATCTTGGGAAGGCAAGATCTAATCTTGATTGTTAAGATCTTAGGGTTAGGGATTTCGTCATTAAGATATTATAAAAGTAGATCTAAGGAGAGTGAGAGGCATATATAGAGCGAAGAGAAGTTTTTGAGAGCTGAAAAAGAAGAGAGGAAGAGAGATTGTAGTAAGAGAAGGGAGGGCGAAATTCCAAAAGGAGTATGCATCCCAAGGAAGGTACAACCATATTTTTTTAGGCCATACAATCTGATTTGCAGCAAGGTTGTACAATGAGAGACAAAACATATGAGCTAGGCACAGTTTTGAAGACAGGCCGTAGCATTAATTGTTGTTTGTGTAGGTTGTACAAGACTGTATGGAGGCCGTACAGATCGTACAAAGTGCTGGGCACACTTTCCTTGGCCGCAACAAGTATTTGTTGGGTTTGGCACGATTTTTGAGGTGCATTAATTGCTGATTTGTATTGCTGTACTTTCCAGAAATTTTCTTCATGAGCATAATAAAATTTCTCTTTCAGTTGTCTGGTTTTCCCTTCAGGATTTTTCTAGGGGCATTGCCCAGAAATATTTGTGTTCAAATGTGTGTGTTGTTTATGATTCCGTTGTGCATTTTCATTGATTAAATCCAGTGTATTTCCAGTCATAAGTTTTTCAGATTTGGAACATTTTATTTTTCGTGCAAATAATCTGTGTGAAGTAAATTTATTGGAAGTGGAAATCATTTATGGGTTTGGCAAAAATCAACATGGTATCGGAGCTGAGATTGTGAAGAGTGGCACTGAAGACTTTGGCACAAGGATTTGCAGGGATTGCAAAGGTTTTGCTTGGATAAAGTATTGTTGGTCAGTTGGACAAGGATGGCTAGTAGATTGAGGTTTGAGGATAGGATGGATGGGGCTACGAATTTTAGCCCATGGAAAGAGCGTATTGCATTACTGTTGGAGGAAAACGAAATCTGGGACATTGTGGAGAATACCCAGGTTGTTTCCACAGATACAACGCTTTTGGCGGCCTTCAATAAGAAAAATGTGAAATCCAAAAGGATGCTCTTGGATGTCGTGAGGGACCATATCATACCTAATGTTTTTAGAAAGAAATATGCCTATGGGATGTGGGAGGCTCCGACAAAGCTTTATCAGAGTGGAAACCAAAACAAGAAGATGGTTCTGAGGGAGAAACTCAGGAGCACTAAGATGTCCAAGACTGACACAGTGGCATCGTATCTCACCAGGATATCACAGGTTCATGATGAGTTAACGACTGTTAGAGAGGAAGTCAAAGATGATGAAGTTGTGAGGACAACTCTGAATGGGTTCTCAGAGAAGTGGGCTTTGTTCATGAAGGGAGTTGTGGCATGAGAACATCTCCCTGATTGGCAAAGGTTGTGGGATGACTTCTCTCAGTAGAAGACTCGGGAGGAGGCTCTTCAAGGCAGTCAGAATAATGGTGATGAAGATGAGGAGAATGTTTCTCTTCATGCGAAGAAGGGCAGGGGAGATGGAAAGATGGACATGAGCAAAGTAAAACGCTTTGTATGTCATAAGATTGGCCAGTATGTGTAAATTTTCAGACACCAACCCAGTTTCAGTCTCGCTGATTTTACAGCCAATGTTTAATGCCCAAACCCAGTTTTATCACAACAAATAAAACTCAGCAGAAAAAACAATTTCAGAACTGAAACATGAGGATTCTGAACTTCGTTTATAACACAAAAATAAAATATCAGCAGCATATAAAACTCAGAAAATTATAGACACAGAGATTTTCGGTCTAACATCGACCCTGTCCTTTGGTCTTCATGAAGAAAATCCAAGACTTCCGTGAGAAGTCATCAATGAATACAACATAGTATAGGAAACCAGTCAACGATGCCGAAGACATTGGGCCACATACATCTGAATGTATAAGATCAAGAATCCCTGTTGCTCTACTGTCATTGCTCGGAAAAGCAGTCTTGGTGTACTTTCCCAAAGCACACCCCTTGCACAACTCATGGTGCTCTGAACTGAAATCTTGAACCCTCAAAGCCTCAGAACCCGCAAAACTCCATGGTGCAAATGTGCCATCCTCCTGTGCCATAGCTCACATAGGTCACTGCTGCTGCTGGTAGTATGAATCAATGCTCTCACTGGCTGGAACATAAGCCTGTACAACTTCTCATGTCTAGTCCCAATCACTTTGGCCAAAGTGATACTAAACCCCTTTGGGTAAAGGAGCACCTGCCCATCACGAAACAAGACCTCATAGCTCCTCTCCTCAATAGCAAAAACTGACACTAAGTTCTTCTTCAAGCCCGGAACATATAGAACCTTTGTCAAAGACATGGGAGGCAAAGACTCTCTCTGAAATGATACAGTCCTGCAACCAACTGCCTTGACCTCCCGGTCATCTCCAAGCACTACCTCAACATACCAAGTGACCTCCAATTTGTGTGAGGTCTGTCAAGTGCTCACGAACCCCTGTCATACGACGAGAGGCACCACTGTCAATATACCAAGTATCTGAATGAGTGGTCCTCGTGGATAGACACACAACCAAGGAAAACTCCTTGTCAAACTTGGTGGAAAACTCTTCCACCGCTGCTGAAGCTGTTGTTTGTTTCTTCTTCTTGTTAGGACACTGACCTGCATAGTGCCGAAACTTATGGCATGCAAAGCACTTGACTTTGCTCATGTCTTTCTTCCCTTCACCCTTGGGCTTGTTTCCTCCCTTTGGACCCTTTTTGAACTTCTTCTTGCTAGTGGTAGCAAGAGCCACATTCTCCTCCTCATGACCTGTAGATGAACTGCCATGTACATAACCTCTCTGGGTCTCCTCCTGAACAAAGTCATCCCAAAGACGTTCCCAACCGGGAAGCTTCTCCCTAGCAACAATGCCCTCCACAAAAACAACCCATTGTTTGGAAACTCAATTCAATGATGTTCTCACAAGATCACTGTCAACTATGGCTTCCCCCACAGTTCCAAGCTCATCCCTCACCTGTGTCAATCTAGTAAGGTATGTGACCACATTTTCAGCCTTGGTCATTTTTATGCTCTTTAGTTTTTCCCTCAAAACCATTTTCCGGTTCTCATTTGTACTCCGGTACAATTTAGTCAAAGACTCCCACATCTCATAGGCATTTGTTTTCCTCGTCAAGTGAGGAATCAAATGGTCCTTGATGGCATCAAGAATAATCCTCTTAGCCTTGATACTCTTCTTAGTGTAAGCTGCAAGAAGAGTAGCATCAGTAGGTACCACAATAGGATGAGTTGCGGTATTTTCCACAATGTCCCACAACTCGTTTTCTTGCAGAAGCAAGATCATCCTCTCCTTCTAAGCACCAAAATTTGCTGCCTCATCAAGTTTGTCCTCAACTCTCAAACCTATAGCCATTGACCCCTTTCTGCTAAAAATAAAAAATTCAAAAATCTGCCTTGTGAAGTGACTGCTGTCCCAACTTTCTGACTGCTGAAATTTCTGCTTCTTTTCAACTCAGCTTTGATACCATGTAAATTTTCAGACCCCAACCCAGTTTCAGTCTCGCTGATTTTTGAGCCAATGTTTAATGCCCAAACCCAGTTTTATCACAGCAAATAAAACTCAGCAGAAAAAATTATTTCAGAACTGAAACATGAGGATTCTGAACTGAAACATGAGGATTCTGAACTTCGTTTATAACGCAGAAATAAAATATCAGCAGCATATAAAACTCAAAAAATTATAGACACATAGATTTTCGGTCTAACATCGACCCTGGAAAAACCCACAAGGGGAAAACCAGTGAGAGAGGGTTTTTTATTATTTATGGGCTTCTGAGAAATTCTTTTTCAGCATATTCATCTTCAGAAATTACACAAACCTATCTGTACAGTCCTGGAGATTGCTCCTCAATTTCTGAACCAGAAATCCGTACCACAGTACGACTGTCCTAGCAATAAATGTTGTACGAATTGTCCTCGTTTTGCATGCCAAACTTATACTGCAACTGTACGAAAAAACCCAACAGTAAACTGTCTTGAAAAACGTGCCACTACCCTTGAAAAATGCGCCCAGAATTTATGACAGTACAACCCTTGAATTCTGTGCATGTTCGTATGGACTGTACGGATTTTCTTTGCCCAGAAAATCGTGTCCAGCACATTCCTCGATTTCTGTGCCTGAAAAACATTGTACGCCAACCTTGGAATGCGTGCCAATACTCTCAGAATAACTTGCTGCTATCTACCTCGAAAAATGTGCACATTAATGGCTATACGACCTCTTCAAATCCGTACTGTACGACCTGTTCTTTTTTGTTGTCTACTGCCTTGAAAACCGTGTCTGCTAGTTGCCTTGGGATGTGTGCCTCTTCTCAAAGCTCGACCTCTCTCCTTCTCTTGCTCTCCAAAAATTGAAATGAACAACCTCTCAATGGTGCGCCCCCATGCCCTAATCGACCTCATGCTAGGTAGGTGAGGAGTTTCACATCCAACAGTTGAGATTGGGTTAGATGGGTGGTTGAGATTGAGTGTCTCTTCACTCACCCCCTCACTAAAGTCATAAAGTCACCTTTTAATTTGCATCTCACAAATTAAATGACTAGGGCCCACATTAGGCACTTTCTCACCCCTTAGGCGCCTAGGGATGAGAAACACTTGCCTAGGTACTTTTTAATTAAAATTTTAACACTATGCAAGCCAGTGTCCAAACGAGAAGAAGGGCAAGAAGGAGACACAGGTAGCAACATTAGCATCAACTGAGATCGATGATTTTGCTGAGAAGTTCAAGAAGGAATTTTTTCTTGTGTCTTGTCTTTCAGGCAGTGGTAGTGCATAGTTTGGGGACATTGGAGCATGGGTTGTGGACAGTGGTTCATCTCACCATATGATGGGAATGAGGTCGTTGTTCCTTAGTTCAGAGACAAACTCAGATTGTCATGTGGATTGTGGGACTAATACCATGCATGTTGTGAAGTGGGTTGGACATGTGAAATTCCAACTAGAGTCAGGAGGATCTTTGGAGATGGTAGAGGTGTTGTTTGTTCTGGAATTGAAGGTAAACTTGCTTTTAGTATTAGCTTTGGAGGATGAGGGATATGGAGTTATGTTCGAGCATGGACATGTGTTCATATATCCAGAGGGAGCTACCCTGGATGCAACAACAATGCTTGGTGTCAGATAGGGGAGGTTATACAGGTTGCTGGGACAACCTATGTGTAAGTTCAAGGGGATCTTGGATTCAGGATCAGTGTTAGTGACAGGTGGTTGTGAGGCTACTTCCAGTACTGTCAAGAGTCTCAGCTGGTATGAGATGACACAGTTGGATGCTCATGAGTGTGAGGAGACTCCTAAGGGCATGGAGAGGAGGAACATGTCTTCAACACAGGATCCAGTGTAGGTGGTAGGGAAGCTTTCTGGTTCAGAGGAAGCAACTATAGTAGCAGATGGAGTGATGGGGTTGGAGACAAATCCAGGTGGAGGTTCCAAAAGTACCTTCCTCGCTAAGAGGGAGTGTTATTTTTTGGGGTAGCTCGGACATGTACTTCAACATTGGCAGTGCCTAGCATGCAGAGGTTTCCGAGCAACACTCTCTAGATATTTAACTTTATAATTGCATTTATAAAGTTAATGTGGCTTTTATTTAATGACTAAAGTGATTTTTTTTATAAAGTTGAGTAACTTAAGTGATTTAATTCATCTCTACGAGAAATTAAGTTACAACCGTCGATCGTGGGAAGGCAAGATCTAATCTTGACCGGTGAGATCTTAGGGTTAGAGATTTGGTCATTAATATATTATAAAAGCAGTTTTGAGGAGAGTGAGAGGCATATATTGAGTGAAGAGAAGTTTTTGAGAGTTGAAAGAGGAGAGAAAGAGAGATTGCAACAAGAGAATGGAGGGCGAAATTCAAAGAGAAGGAAGGAGCATGCATCCCAAGGAAAAATGAGTGCACAAAAATCAAGGAAGAGGACCCATACAACAAAGAGGGTACAATCGTACTGTTTCACGTCATACGATCTGATTTGCAGCAGGGCCGTACAGTGAAGACAACACGTGTGAGCTAGGCATGGTTTTCAAGAAAGACCGCAACATTAATTGCTGGTTATGGAGGCTGTATAGGATTGAACGGAGGTCGTATAGGTCGTGCCAACTGTTGGGCATGATTTCCTAGGCCGCAACAAATATCTGTTGGGTTTGGCACAATATTCGAGGTGCATTGATTGCTGATTTGTATTGCTGTACTTTACAAAAATTTTCTCCATGAGCATAATCAAATTTCTCTCACAGTTGACTAGTTTTCCCTTCATGGTTTTCCACGGGCATTGCCCAGAAATATCTGTGTTCAAATGTGTGTGTTGTTTATGATTCCGCTGTGCATTTTCATTGATTAAATCCAGTGTATTTACATTCATAAGTTTTCAGATTTGGAACATTTTTATTTTTTCGTGCAAATAATCTGTGTGAAGTAAATTTATTGGAAGTGGAAATCATTTATAGGTTTAGCAAAAATCAACAAACCCCTCACTTAGGTAGAATAACATATATTCCATGTAATAAAGGCCGATATTAATAAATAAGGCCTAGTTAATAATGTGACAATGTCTAATGTAAGAAGACTTAATAGAAGCTTCCACTTCTAGAAAGATCTTCCTCTATATTGTTCTTTTGAAGATAGATTTAGTATAAATAGGAGTAAATGGCATGAGAAAGCTTCGTCTTGAGAATTATTGTAATAGAGCGTTGCTCTACTGGAGGTTGCCACCTCGAACAGGCAAGTGAACATTGCTTTCTATCAATAAAGGTATCATCTTTGGTGTTTTGGTTCTCTACATTTTGCTGTTCCGTTGGTATTTGCTTCAGTATTTCTATTTTCTGCTTATTAGAATAGATCAGGTACCTAACATATGGAAAACATTTCTTTGTTGTATGTAGACACGAGCTTCTCTCTGTCATTCAACTTTTGGCATTCAGAGGTAATGGGCCTATCATTTTGTAAAAGTTGTGCACCAAGAACAAACCCAAAGGAATCGCACACATCAATGAAGGGTGGGGTGAAATTAGGGGTAGTAAGCATTGATGTTCAAGCAAGGGCTTATGTTAAGCTCTCAAAAGCTTGTTGTGTCTTAGTGGACCAATGAAAAACATCCTTCTTTGTTAAATCGGTTAGGGGATGAGAAATAACAAAGAAGTTGTAGACAAAATTACAATAAAAGCCTACTAATCCCAAAATCTCTCAAATCTTCTTGAGGGTTGTAGGCATTGGCCACTCATGAATGGTTTGGATCTTGCTAGGATCAATATGAACACCCTTTGCAGAGATAATATGGTCAAGATACTATAGGCAAGTCTTAGTAAATTCCCACTTGGATATGTTTGCATATAGCTTATGCTAGGCTAATGTGTGTAATCCATGATCCAAATGCTCTAGATGCTTTGTGAACGCTTTGCTATATATGAGTATATCATTAAAGAAAACTAGAATATTTTTGCAAAGATACTTACCAAACACCTTGTTCATTAAAGATTGAAATGTAGTGGGAGCATTCCATAGGATGAATGGCATCATTTGAAATTGGAAGTGGCCCTAATGAGTCATGAATGTAGTCTCCTCTTGGTCTTGGACTTGTATAAGTATCTAGTAATAGTTTGAATGAAGGTCAAGCTAAGAAAAGAATTTGACATCATGTAGCTAATCCACCAAATCATCTATGCAAAGCATGTGGAACTTGTTCTTGATGGTGGTTTGAATGAGTGCTTTATAATCAATATAAAGGTGATAATGAGCATCTTTTTTTCTTGCCAAGATAACCAAGGCAACATAAGGGCTCTTACTAGGAGTTATGATCCCAACTTCCAAATGTTTCTCCACAAGATTTTCAATCTCAAACTTTTGAAACTGGCCATATTGATAAGGGCGCACCACTGTGGAACCTTTGGCCGGATCCAACTCATTAACATGTTGCATGCCCCTTTCTGGTGGATGTCTCATAGGCATATCTTGGAAGACCATCTTATATTTTTGAAGTAACGTAGAGAGGCCCAAAGCATAGGTTTGCTTAGGAGTTGCCTTGAGGCCCAAAGCAAGCTATGATGTCAAAGTAGCTCTTCAAAATTTTAGACATGTTTTGAGACCATAAGTTGGATGCTTTTAGGTTCTAGTTCTTTGAGAGTGACTTCTCGGCTATCTTGTTGGAAGGAGAGGGATTTCTCTCGGTGGTTAGTGGAGTAAGTCATTATGGAAATAAACCATTGAATATCCAAACAACATCTACTGCCCCAACATCTGTGACATAGAAGTCATCCTTGAGGCTATAGTCTTCCATAGTAAGTTTCACCTTGTGCATCACATTGTCACACTGAATATGCTTATGGTTGGGGATGTTGATTGGAGAGTGTTTTGATTCAAGATGTATTGGTCCCAAAAATAAAGCTCTTACTATTGTTTGGAGTCCAACTTTATCTCAATACCGTCATTTTGTGCACTGTTGAAATCTTACATTAATACTTGATAATGTTACTTGAATAATGAAAGTTGAAGATACCTTCAATTACTTTATTCATTGTTCAGGGGTAAATAATTTTGGATATTAGACATGGCTCTTATTGGATGTCGACTATGACTCACTATTGAGCATCTTCAAGGTCTCTAGTAGTGCCCTACGATTTTATTTATTTTTTCTGATGCTTTTAGTCAAGTTCAGATCTACAATCTTCCTTTGACACAATTTGAATGAATCATCCCATCCTAATCAAGGATTTCATGGGATCATTTTTTTTTAATTGTCATACATCTAGCTTTATACTGTTCTAGTCATCATAGTATTAATTGAGTGTTATAGTCAGTGGTGATTATGTCTCAATCGACTAGCAGGTCTTTTGTCTTCCACCTTTTGCTATATTTCTCGAGGTAGGTACATGTGCTGGGCATTGAGTATTTATTTCTTCAAACTTTTCTTAATCCCATTTCAATGGCCTCTTTTTGCAAGATAAAGCTTAACTTATGGCTGTTTTAAAATTTAAAAAACTTAAATTCACTTTCCCTTCAAAATTTTCCATGTCGATCCTCTCTCTTCTTCTCTAAATTATTTGCAGACAAAATTCTTAGGCTTTAATGAAAGGCTTCAGGTATCCTACTTTGACACAATGTATGAATTTAGGATGTACAAACACACGGCAGATATAGAGGTGGAGATAATAAAATAAAGGATAGGTTTCATTGATGGAGTTGCAATGCATAAATGTCTCTAGTCAATCATCTCTTATTACGTTATTAAAAAGCACTCAAGGTTGGTTATGGTGGCTTAACCACCTAACCAATTAACACCTCAATGTTACATTGATCACATATTTGACATATAAGGTGACACAAGTATGAATGCTTCTAGCAACACTCTATTGACTGTTGCTACCAATATTGTGAGACTTAGTAGGGACTTAGCCTTGTTGAGTATTTTTGAGACCCTCCCAAAACAAGTAGCCGTGGAAGATCCCAGGGAAAGCCCGATGAGATTCAAAACTTGCCCAAATTGGAAGACAAATTTTATTTAGGCTTTTTTGTATCCTTATCACTCTTGTCTTGATAGAATTAGGGTTTGGGCTGCACATTCACCCTTTTCCTTCTTACTTGTAGATTAGGGAAAAAATCGTGCTTCACTATATGGTTATTCCTGGCCACGAATAGGATGAAATGGGAATTTTTCTTTCTGTTCTACACTTCTGGAGGGGTGTCGGAGGTAGAGCATTCTTCATTGCTTTGGTAGGTGTCTTTGGGTGTCAACAATGATTTGGTTTTGTCCTTGCTACATTAGGAATCAGTGGTCGCTACAAGTTAGCTTCTAGATACAGGGAGGTCATGTTGGGTTTGAAAGGAAGTAAGTCGCTTTCCACTATGTCGAATGGTGATGGGAGGAATGTGTGAGAGCTCTTTGAGTCACAATATGTTTTTTCTCAGGATTTTCTTGTGATGCCTTTTCAAGCGTCAAGAGTCTAAATATGGTCATGTTCACATACTTCATGTGTCTTGTATTATGTGTGTATTCTTCAAACTCGTAGGACTTTAATTCATTGTTCAAGAGTGGGAACTTCTCTAATATGGAAAATTTTGATTTATGTTTTAGTTTTTAGACAAATTTTAAGGGTCATATTTTATATTATTATATTTGATGAGATGAATTGATGGATAAATTGTTGTTTTATAAATTTTTGTGGATGTAATATTAATTTTTTTTCCAAAAATTTAAAATATTTTGAATTTTTTTTATTTGTCATGGTTCGAGAAGTTCCAAGATGAGAAGTCCCAAGTTGAACGAGTTTTTGCCGAGTTCAAATCTGACAACCTTGGTTGCTGCTTCAATGAATCTAGTGAAGTGCAAATTTGTTTAGATCACTTGATTGGATATCCCAAGGTGGTATATTAATACACTAGGGTTAAGCTCAACCTATAGGTACTTCAACACTTTCTGGATCAGCAATAAGTAAGCTTGGCTTCAACACTTTCTGGATCAGCAATAAGTAAGCTTGGCTCAGGAGGTGTCCCATTGTTAGCTACACTTTTTTGAATTTTCCATAATGGTTGGCCCTGCCAAATATTTTTGCCATTCTTGTAAGGCAATATTATATGCCACTTTCAAGTTAGTTTTCAAAATGGTTATGCATGGCGTTTATTCATAGGATAAACTGCTACTTTTAAAATTATAAAATTTGCTTTCTTGTTAGGTAGTAATAGGAGAATAATAATGGAAGAAAACAATCCTTGAGGGTGGATGGACTTCATAATTCCTTTAATGCCTCAATATGGTATTGGTATGTTTATGCTTGATAAATTCCTTTAATGCCTCAATATGGTATTGGTATGTTTATATTTTCCTCAACTATTGTCTTGCCCTTGTATATCTTGAGAAATTTTTGTTAGTGTTTTTGCTATTTTATTTTGACACTCACTGGTGCTTTTTGTAATGAACTCAAGACGAAAAGGCAATCCAAAAATAATGCAACTATAAGTAATTGTGATGTTCATGAGGGAGGTCATGTTGTATCCAAGGGAATTGAAGATATCAAAAAGAACAAGAAAAAATCTGAATATCGACGTCGACAAAGTCTTGCAGGTATGTTCCATTTTTATTGTGCTATCATTTTGATTTGAAGAGGCTAATAAGTGCGCCTTCAGTGGAATAATTATGTAGTTCTTTAGTGGATCTTTTTGATTGCCATGCTCTAAGTTTATCTTGCATTGTTATATGTAGATGCAAAATTTTTAATTGTTGAGATTTAACTTGATTGATTTTTTTTCTTCCATAGGGGCAGGAACTTTATGGAAAAACGGAGTAAGACGGAGTACAAGAATAAGATCAAGACCTTTAGAGTATTGGAGAGGCGAAAGGTTCTTATATGGTCGTATACATAGTAGTGAGTGCTTAACCTCGCCCATTTCAAATGTTTGCGCTGTGATTTATCTAGTAGCTATTATTGCTTATAATGTGTTTAACATCTATTGCTATTTATACATTGATTATAGGGAAAACTTTAAAATGTAAAATGGTTTATGTTAGTTGCACCCAATATATTTTGTGAGTGAATCTCATTATATAGGGTTGAGTACTTTTGTTTTGATTTATGAAGTGTTCATTATTCCACAGTAGTATCAATGTTAGCATTAAAATTTGAATGGATGATTTAAAAAAAAACTTTTTGGCTAAGTTGCACCGAAACTGATATATAAATGGAGAAGTAGATAGTAGATACACCAAAGTTTTAGAAAAACTGATATATAAATGGAGAAGTAGATAGTAGATACAATAAAGTTTTAGAAAAGCGGGATAGAATACTACAATGTCAAAATGACAAATGTTCTATATGTTTATTATACATATTTTAAAAAATTACATATTCAAAATTATTAGGCAGGCTCATCACTGATCAATTTTTTTTAAATTATGTTTTTTTAACTATAATTATTAAAATGATTCCCTTTAGGAACTTTTTTTTACTTTTTTGTTTTTTTTTTTCTCGTTTTTTAGGCCAAAATGTGGACTTTTTTGGTTGTTTCATAAATTGAATTGTCAACGAAATGTGCTTGAAACGGCTCTGCAGCCCTGAAACTCCGTTTTCTGAATCTACTATGCCCCTGTAACGTTTCATGACCATTTCCCTCGTGTATTTCCTTCGTTTTAGTAACCTAAACGTTGAACAGCATTTCAAAAACCCCTGCCAGGCATTTCCGGTATGCTAGTTTTTAGGTAAATAAAACAAACTATTTATTTTAATAATTCAATCCATGATACAAATTAGGAATTCAGGGTTTCCTTTATAGTGTTCACAAGTTGCCTTTGTATCCATTTTGAATTTTAGGCTGTTCTAGTAAACTAGTACAAACACTATTTCCATAAATTTTGCAAACTCTGATTTGTCTTTTTCTGAGTATGAGGGTTGCCTGCCAAAAGCTTTGCTAGTTGTAGCTGTTTGTCGATTACATATGTTCTCCTTAGTCTTATTAAAATTTATTATCAAGTTTTGTCAAGAGATTGTTGTTTATAATATCAAAATAACAGAGGATATGATTGTCTTTATAATGGAAGATTATTGCCTTTTGCATCCTAGTAAATGGTTGT
Source organism: Picea sitchensis (assembly GCA_010110895.2). Classification (NCBI taxonomy): domain Eukaryota; kingdom Viridiplantae; phylum Streptophyta; class Pinopsida; order Pinales; family Pinaceae; genus Picea; species Picea sitchensis. The sequence goes on along the minus strand of SNQJ01S0098121.1, from coordinate 38,146 downwards.
ACTACTGAATCAAGGCATATATAGCATACCATATATAGTTTTCATCTGTTTTTGAAAAATACTTCTTATTAATAGAAAAATACAGATACAAAGAGAAACTCACTTTTCAGTTATCTCATTGCTTCTAGAGTGGTAATGCAGTCCGATTGAGCCTTGGCAGAGCATTCCTTAACATCTTTTCTTAGCCACTTACGTCGATTATGCCATCAAGCATATAAATCTGTGGGCTTGTCTCTTGACACATTGTCAGAGACCACATAATGATTCCAAAGTCAAATTGCAATCTCTAAGAAGGATGACTCTCTAATGGACAAATTCCTATAGGAGTAAACTGAACCTATCATGAACAGTCTTCCAACATGACTTAGCTAAAGGGTCTTAGCCACTTACGTCGATTATGCCATCAAGCATATAAAGCTGTGGGCTTGTCTTTTGACACATTGTCAGAGACCACATAATGATTCCAAAGTCAAATTGCAATCTCTAAGAAGGATGACTCTCTAATGGACAAATTCCTATAGGAGCAAACTGAACCTATCATGAACAGTCTTCCAACATGACTTAGCTAAAGGGATTTCCAAAATTAGAGGCTCAACTGTCTTTGGCCTACAACATAATTGGTGCATGCCATTTTTAAATTTGGATTTGGCTAATCTGAACTTGGTGTGTAGGCCTTGATAAATCACTAACCACAAAGATTCTCAACCTAAGCCACATGACATGCTGATATGGGGATTTGAGTATCTAATGCGGAACATGTAGACCCTTGAAATGATACAAATGATACATAGAGGAATATGTGTATATATATATATATATATATATATAATTAAAAAAGTATAGAAATAAAATACAATTATAGACAGATGTAAATTTTTGAATAGTTAAAAAATTTAAAATAGACATCCATGAATGATCAAACACACAAGTGTCAATAATACACCATAGACTTTTGGGCCATAAATTCAACAAGATGATTGTAAAAAAAAGACTGTTGTTTGAGAAATGATAAATGCGACAAAATAATGGCAGTGTGTAGATGCACCAAATGTAACCAATCTTGTTTCCTATTTTGTGTTCTCCTTCTCTGCTAGGGTTTCTATGAACAATTAAGTGTGAAATGGGGCAAAACACCCCTTTATTTCTATGCTGCGTGCATTTTTTACTGTCCCTCGATTCTGACTCGTTAGGACATCCTTCCCGTGAGTCCAACTTGCATGGGGCCCGTGTCCTCCACAGGGCATGTGTTTGACTTGCAGGAAGGGTGAGTTAGCGTGTTGGTGCGATTGATTTGTTGGATTCGTGATATGTAAGGAGGGGGACATATTAGGTATCTTGTCTCTCAACTAATAGGAAACGTTGTAAGATCAAACTTTTATCCACCTAGTGATCCATTTAAGCTTATTGTTTGAGCTACCCCATCAGCTATTGAAAGTAGGAGCTAAAGGCATACACTTATGCATTATTTGATAATCCTTCTTGCTGTTAAACTCAAAAATATTATTGACGTTGAACCACTGCCAATCTTTCCAAATGGATCCTTGTATACAAGCATTCATCCCGAGAAGAAGCTCATTCAAAATGAGAGGTTGCGAATCTCTAACACTACATCTATATTAGGACAGAAGTCCTCAACAATGAGTAAGCATCCTCTTATCATCCCATAAATCCTTTCAAAGAGAAAAGGCCCTTTTTAGTGAGTTTTTTTTTTTAAACCAAAGAATCTTGGAAATGCACTAGGTTTGAATCGTCCATGACCAAAGAAGATTGAAGGCTAAATCCAAACCTTTCTTGGCCCTTGAAAAATCCCAAGACATTCAATTCACTAGCTTCTTGGCAATCAAAATCCTTAATAGGCACGAAAGAACCCCGAGTCTTCAGGTATGGGGAAGACCCAATTATGCCACAGAGTTCAAGATGTCCACATATCTAACAATGTGGTTGCATACCATATATAGTTGATTGTGTCCCATGAGAGGGTGACTCTGGAAGTAGTTACCCCTAAGGGGGCAACAGGCTCTTAGTTCATTGGAGGCTTCTTTGCAAGGGTTTATCTTTTTCTTATGCATGTGCTAACTGTTGTTTCAACTTGTGGATACCTCCCACCACTGATTTCCTTTTGACAGTGGTTGCATAATAATTTTCCCTCAACCAATTGGCAATGTTCCCATGCCAGATCCTTCTTATCTTTAAGTGTCATGGCAAATTTTTTACCAGCAAAAACAAATCAACAAATAAAACCCTAGGATTTCTTAATTTTTTGGAAAAAAGCAGCAATGTTATTGTAAAGAAATTTTGGGTTATAGGAATAGTTTTGAACTTTCACGTAGCTTCACAAAAACTTCAAATGAAGACTATCACAAAAACTTCAAATGAAGACTACAAATCTAAACTTTTGAGTGGAAAAACAGTAGCTCCAAAACAGCAAAAGACCACCTCCAAAACATTAAAAAACAGTTCCAAAATAGCCCACGAAATTCTCCGGTTCAACACTCCAAATCAGTCGAAGAACCACTCCAAATGAGCAAGAAGAACGATGCCAAACACTCGCTTAAAAATTCCAAATCGATCATGTGAAGGGTGTGAGACAACTGGAGGGGGGCCTCATTAAATAGAAACGGGAGGGGTTTTGAATTAAGTTTCTATTTTTAAACACTTTTTTTTTTAAAGTGGTTTAAGTGGGTTCCATGCACTTCCTATCACACTGTACGGAATTGGCTAGTTTAGACCAAAAAGGCGGGTACTGTACAGAAGCAGCCATTTCGTGGGTTGAACAACTGGTTCTGCTCGGAAACCCCCCAGGATCAGTCTGACCTGCTGGTTTTGATAACTTTGTGCAGTACACATAGGCTAGTGTGTAACACAAATTAATTCATAAATGCCAGACCTAGTTCCAATGCTCAATAATGCAAGTGCATGCTGGCTGGTACATATTCAATTAATAATTATTCTCAACAGAATATGTGCATAGAAATTAGTTCAATGGATGCGGTTCTTCAGTTATCAATGAATTATAACCTGCATCATGTGCGACATGCTGAGCCGTCGATCTGGTTCTTTCGTAAATAGTCATTTTAAGGATGGGTGCCTATGCAATATGTCATGTAGTTATAATGAATTCTTTATTTCTGGGGAAAGTAATGATTCTGGGAAATTCATTTTTGGAAGTATTTATGATGTTTGTGAAACAAGTATTATATGTTTCTGGGTAGGGTATATACACTTTCATAGATTTTGGTAGCGAAATTGCTGCACGGAGTGGGGAGTGGGTTCTTCGTCTCACAAATAAGGTATCTCATACACCAATTTGGTGTCTGACTTGGCTGTGCCAATTTGGTGTATGACTTGACTGTGACTTTAAAATTAGATTATTATTATTATTATTATTATTATAATATTTTGAATTATGTTAATGAATTCTCAAGTTATTTATTTATGTTGTAAGAATTGCTTTGTGATTTAATTTGAAATTTGATTTGAAATTTGAGATATTTACGAAATTTTCTATAACTTAAAAAACCTGCCATTCTCTAAATTGTTGTTGCTATGGAGCACATTATGAACCATCCCTGTATAAGAGATCATGTGATGCGACTACCTATTTGCATGAAGCAACTGATTGTGGGAACTACCTCAACTAGAACTTCCCGTACACATGGAAGGTAGATAACAGAGATAGTCGAACACAGATGTAGGATATTTGGAAAATACAGTAATCAGAGTTTTGTTTCCATGAGCCAGAGGTTTGAATGCACAACTGAAAGAAGTATCTGTTTTTGGTTCCAGTGCGAAAAATAACTATCATAGTCACGTAGTAATATTTGTTACAGTTGCCCCTCGCATCTTTATGTTGAATTTACTATCATTGATTCGACGGTAGTCCAAGTTCAATGTATATTATCTTTAAAACTTTCATATTGTGGGTTTTCCAGGTCTGGCAACAGTGATTGGAATCAAATATTCTTCTCCCCTTCCTGTAGGGACTAAAAGGGATGAAGTTCCAAAGCTGAAGGTTCAATCATATGTAGATGAACAATATTCTCACTTGGTGGAACTTGCAGGATTGCACTGACATTATTCTATTCATTTATGTAACATTCGGAAGGCCGATATTCTATTGATTGACAGCTTGTCTATGCTTTATCTGATCCAATGGTATCATACGGTCTGTTAAGATCAGTGTTTCTCATTTAAGTGGATGTTTTTGAATCAATTCTATGCTAGATCAACGCTCTCTTCTGGTACAATGTGTAAAATCTTGAGGATATAAACATCCAAAGTTGCAGGGATGGTGTTATTATGTAACATTTATGAATTTGAAACCTAACCAAGGTTCAAGTCTGGCCAAGCCCTATGGTCGGTATGTAAATACTTGTTGAGAATGGATATCTATCTTAGTGTGCATTTTGTTGATGAGTTGTGTTCAGTGTATATTGATTTAAGAACGTTCTGAATACCAATAATGTCTTCACAGGCACAAGGTTTAGTGAGCACATTGTTTTCAGTGGTGCTATTTGTTGTTTTATCTGTTTTGAAATTTCTTCTTTCATTGCTGAGCGGTATGAGATTCTGCCATCTAATAATATACATCTCTGCTAGTACGCGCACTTACATGTACAAGCGCCAGTCTAGTTTTAAGGTACAGCCAGTAGTTCTCTTTCCAGTGGTGGTAATTGTTTCCATCATTTATTAAAATCATGTTAAATTTTTTAAAAGTTTAATCTGTCGGATAAATGTTTCCATCAGTTATGGGACACTATGGGCTTTGATTTTTGCCTTTGGAAGTAGCAGATAATTTTAAATCAAACATTTAAAGGGGGCTTTTATAGGAGTAGCTCTTGCACTTCTACTTTGTGTCTACGCTGACGTACTTAGCAGTCTCATTGCCCTATTTGTGATCATTTGTTGGACATTAATTAAGTTATTTTAAGTTACCTGTGATATTTTAATCGCCTTGTAAAAGCTTTAATATGTTGCTTATCAACGTTTCCACTGATTGTGGCGTGACTGCTAATTCACAACTTCACAAATCCATAGGAGTTGGAATTTGGTTGCGCTGCAGACATTGTAATCTGTTATGTGCAGTCTGATCAGCTTCTTCCAGAGTCATCTGCTGCTGATTATCAGATTGCCTCCGCATCTTTCTTGTTCGAGCAGTAGTTATAACTGTTTCAAGGTCTTTGAAGATCTCATTGTTTTCTATTTTCATTTATTGAGGTGCGTATACAGGGATTTTCAATTTTCTTGGTCATCATGTTTTGAGTAAATACAACTAGCGATATGTAACTAATTTTGAGTAAATACTAATATGCAAAAACTAATCATGCCTCGAATTGAATGATTCGAAACATGATACTAGTTTAAATTTGTGACAAACTAGTATGGACAGTGGTGCTGAATGCCCTTGCATATGTAAGTTTATTAGTTGGTTCGTTGAAAAATTAATCTTTGTTCATTATAAGATCCTGTTAGTGAAATTCCGCCGTTCTGTGGGCTTTTAGTCATTTGTTAACTGATAACATCTTGAACTGAACTTTTTTTAAAATTTGATTTATTATTTATTATTATTGTTATTTCTTTTTAAATGTTTTCATGGTGACAAGTGTATTTCTATTTTGTTTTATTTTTCTTTAAGACCCGGTACGAGATGATTGGCCCGATTATCCAACCGCTTGCTTCCTCACGATTCCCTGCCTTTACAATTGCCATTGTTTTATCCCACTCACTATATACCCTGCTTACCCAATTGGGATAGTCTAGTCAGTCGTACCCATAGCTACGAGTACAATATGATTTATAAGCTCCCATTCCCTCCCTTCTGGGCCCCACTTAATATATAAAGAGTTAGGGGAAGACTTCGTTATTAAAATTTTACCCACTTAATATATAAAGGGTTAGGGGAAGACTTCTTTATTAAAATTTTAAATAGAAGAATAGAAAGCAAATTCAAAACACTTTTCAAAACAAGTGTATTTCTATTTTGTTTGATTTTTCTTTAATAAATTAAAATTTTAAATAACTAGAAACATAAGAGAATAGAAAGCAAATTTAGAACACTTTTCAAAACAAGTGTATTTCTATTTTGTTCATCTTTTTTTAATAAATTAAAATTTTAAATACCGAGAAGCATAAGAGAATAGAAAGCAAATTCAAAACACTTTTCAAAACTTTTTGTTTGAGCCCACTAAAACATAAGTTATGTATATATTAATTTTCAATTAAAGTTTTATGTGGCTATTAATATGAACTATTTGTACTAGGTCTAATAAAAAAATATGGTATGCTAAAGTTATCTACAAGCATGAGCCAAAAATATGAGCTGGCTAGGCCAAAGCATCAATGACTATATACTTACTAGTTAGGAGTTCAAAGTTATTTGATAGGAACAATCAAAGGATGATAATCTAACTATAAACCATTAAGGACTAATCATTGTAGTCTCACGAGGGTGTCCTCTAAGGGAGGGCCCAACTAGTAATGGGGGATCAACATCATTGGGTTGTAGGTGTTCCTAACCATTAGTAGGAGGCTATAGGGGCATTGACCCTTTAGAAATGGACGGGGCCAATGTCATGAGTTGTTTCTCAATGTAGGGTGCACATGTTAGCTAGTGCCTCTAGTGCGTGTATCTCATGCCTTTGTCCATGTATTGGAGGGGCCTAGCTTCCAGGTCAAGATGGACCATCATAGCTCTAAGTACCTTTTGGAACTATGGTTGTTGTCATTAGAGTAGTACAAATGGGTCACTATGATGTTAGGATATTGTTGATTAATTGGGTTGATTATCATTGATGTCAACCCTTGAAGAAAGTTCGATAGTGAATTTCGGTAGCACAAAGGTTTGGGTAATGGACCCAAGTTTGTTTGATGGATACTGGTATGAGTTTTGATATATTTGCAGGTAAGACTATTCTAGATGGATAATACATGTCATGCCATTTTTGGTGGTATGTGGAACGTCACATAACTCCTCACGATTAAAGAGTTATCCATGTGAAGTTGGAGAACCCTCATGAGTGATCTAGAAGCCCCAAAATGTCAAAGTAGTCAAAGTGTTTGCAAAGAAGAAATTATTTAAATAATAAAGTGAAGTGATAAGTGTTATAAGTCAAAGAGGATGCAAAATAAATTATTTAAATAATAAAGTTAATGAAGAACTTACTAATTATGGTTATAAGTGGGTTAACCCTAAAATAAAGAAAGTGGGTTAAGATGGTTAAAAGATAACCCCTTGAGGATGCTACATGAAAGTAAAATAAGAGGCAAGGCTTTATCATTAAATCACACTTGAACATATTGAATATATATTGTTGTGTAAGGCTTATTGCAAATACTCATTGATACATCTGAAATTGTAAAAGTTTGAGGTAGCATGAAGGGTTGACGGCAAAAGTTTCGGAATTACAACAAATACTAAAAATCCTTAATTTCTGAGGTGTACATAGGTTAACAACGTATTAGGGTGCGTACATACACGGGTTGACAATGCATTAGGGCGCGCACATGAGGGTAAAGCCATGAAAACTTGAAAAGATGAATATGTCAAGGTTCTAGATTCTGAGATCAAGCTCCCATGAAGGTCTACAATGATCAAATACATCAGATCTATCCATTGGTTCAAAATGTATGTCTTATTTCTATGAGTAGTTGGATTTTTGATGTATGCATGAGAAATGGTTATGGATATTTGAGGATTCTCCCTAGAGAGACTAGTGGCTGCATGACATCTTCTGTATAAATTAGATCTACAGAAATACAATGCTGATATAATCAATATTTATCATTGATACTTCTTGTTAGAGTTGAAGCACATCTTGTATTTCTTGGCATATGGCTAAGGGTTTTTGTGGTACATGGTTGAGAGCTTGTATTTGTGAAGTGGTTGATGTATTGAGAGGCTGAATATCATAAAGGGTTTGATGTCTAAATCATGTGAGGGTTATTATACTTGTTCATGATTACACACACTTATATGGCACGTGACTAGAGAGAGAGAGAGTTTTTGGATAAAGGTTATGTATGAGGATGCATGCACATGGTACAATTATAGTCTGGATACAGTGATATGTTGCAGATCTATGTGAAAGAAGTTGAAGAGGGTCATAAGTTTTCAAAAGAAAGAAAACTCTAGTTCTCAGAAGGTATACACAGGCTGCATAATAGACATGATGCATATATACATGAGTTGCATAACAGATAAGGCGCGTACATACACATGTTGCAGAACTACAGGTCGCCTATCTGTTGTATTTGTTGATACATGCTTAGTTCAGGCACAGATTAATTGCAGAGAAACAATACAGGTTGGTTGCAAGGCAGTGGTACAGGTTGTTACAGTGGTATATCTCACATTGATAGTGTGACAGTGGTTTTATCATTCTACTTCTATTTCAGGGCAGTTGGACGGGGCAAGGAAAGGTGGTTGTAGCGACTTTCCGGTTGTAGCTAGAGAACATAGGGGGTTGTAGTCTCCTTTTGGTTGTAACCAGAGAATTGAAGAGTTGGAACTTTCCTCAGGTTGTACATTGAGAAACTAGGGGGTTGGAGTCTCCTTCCAGTTGCAGTCAAAAAACAAAAGAAGTTGATGCTTCCAATGAATGTAATTCTTAAAGACATATAAGAAAAAACATTATGTGGTTTTCTCCCGCTTTGAGTTTCCACGTAAAAACACTGGTGTATTGTGTATGTGTGTGATTGCTCATTTGTTCATTGTTTATTTACTTTGCAACTATTGGATGATAATGCTACATTGATATAACACTTGCATTTTGTGGTTAGAAAATGATTGAATTGCTCTATTATTGATTCACCCCACCTCTCAGTAATCCAACAATTGGTATCAGAGCAGGTTCCTTCAGAAATCAGTTTAACCACTGAAAGGTAGATCATGGAGAGCAACATGTATAAAAATGGAATACCGCAATTTGATGTACATAAGTATGCATTTTGGAGTAGAAGGATGAAGACATATATACATGCACAGAGATTTGAAATTTGACAATCAATTGTAGATGGATACAAAGAACCAACAGTTTCGTCGACAAATGAAAGAGCAATAAAACTCGGTCAAAATAATTCCAAAGCCACAAATGCACTTCTGAATGGTCTTTGTGAATCAGTGTACACCAAAGTTATACATTGCAAATCCACTAAAGAGATTTGAGACAAACTTCAAAATATTTATGAAGGAGATTCAAAAGTGAAAGCAACAAAGTTTCAAACTTATAGAGGTCAGTTCGAACAACTAAGGATGAAGGAAGATGAGAATATTGCAGCTTACTTCTTACGAGCCGATAAAACATTAAATGCAATCATAGGATTGGAAGAAGAAATTAAATATTTTGTAATTGTTCAAAATGTACTAAGATATCTTTCTACGAGATTTGATCCTAACATATCAACACTAGAAGAAAGAATAGATCTAGACTTAATAAGCATGTACGAACTACATGGAATCTTCACAACATATGAAATGAGAACTGAACAAGAAAATCCAGATATAAAAGAAACAACTTTCAAAGCATCCAAAAGGTCAAAGCAAAAGGGAAAACAAAAGGAAAAATAATATAGCAACAACAGTGACATCTCGGAAGATGATGAAGAAGTGACCAACTTTGTCAGAAGATTGAACAAGGGAACCAACAACAGATATAAAAGTACACTTCCATTGATTTGTTTTAATTGTGATGGTATTGGTCATTTTGCTAACAAATGTCCTCATAAGAAAAATAAGAGGAACGATGAAGATTACTCAAATAACAAACAAACATATAAAGACAAAAGAACCATAAAGAAAGCTTTTAAGAAAAACTTATGCACCAAAGAAGACATCTCCTCATCAGATGAAGATGAAGTCAGTGACAGTGAGACAGAATGAGTTCTATTCATGGCAGTAGAAGATTTTGATAAAGAAGACACCGAAGAAGAATATGAAGAGGCAGAAGTTGACTACCTAGAAGAATTGTTGACTGCCATAGAAGTTATAAGAAGAGAAAAGAAGAAAAACAAGAAGCTACACGCAGAACTAGACAAGAAAGAAGACACTCAGGATGATCACAAATTTGAAGGTTCAAATATAAAAAGATAAAATAATTGAAGAAACACTCAAAGAACTGTTACCCATGATTTTGGTCATCATGATGATGTATGGATGATGGTATACTCA
>SNQJ01S0098121.1:12953-27971 GCA_010110895.2 Picea sitchensis | reverse complement strand
TGATATTTTGGGATCATTCTTATCCAAGTAACTAATTCATTCTCTCCTATATATTGAGGGAATTCTCATGGAAAAGGTTAAACATACAAGGTTAAGCAAGATTCATTGGAGAATTAGTGAAAGAATTGTGTGAAGGATTGAAGCTACAACAACTTGGAAACTCCAGCAAGAATATCATAAGGGTTTTGATCTTCTTCATGCAAGTGAGAAAGTGTGTGTGTCGGAGCCAAGGGCCATCGAAAGGAAGTTTGCGACATCAAGGCTTAGGTTGTAATCTTTACTTTCCATCAATATGATACAATAATATGTCCCTTTTCCATAAAGCTATTTCCACTTTATTGTATAATTCCTTGATCATATACATAGATTGACTGTTGAATATATTGAGCTATATTCACTTCGATTGGTTTGTGTTGTCTTGGTCTTGACTACACGAGAGCATTGGAGTGAAGCTGGAGCAACAAAGACCATAGGAAGCGATAATAAGGTATGTTATTTGTTCTTGTCTCCTACTTAATTCAATAGTCAAAATCTAGGGAAAGAGTATTATTCTGTCTTGATTTGTTGTAGATCCAGGTGGATCTAGGGAGATCGGTTTGTGTCTGCACTTACAGATTTATCCAATAACAAGAACAACTAGAAAAAAAAGACAAGATCATTGGAAATTTGGAAGCTGAGATTGTCACATTAAGAAAGGATCTTCAAAAGAAAAACATGCAAAACAACTCAAAAGTTTTGGATGACATTATCGGCAGCCAAAAGCCTCATCATGACAAGTCTGGACTTGGATACAATCAGACAAAAAATGGATCAAGCTCCAAAAAAAAAACAATAAACATATCCAAAAAGCTATGCAGAAACAATCAAAGGGGATATGAAGACCTACAAGGAAGATTACAGGGACACTCCACCGAGAAGATTCAGATTTCAGAATCAACGACCAACAAAAATAGATAGGTCTCAAGAAGAAGAAGGATTCATAAGAGCGGCTCATTTCAGAATATCTTCAACTCCCAGGTATTGAACTATCTTTTTTGTTTTACGTTATGTATGCAATAATTTTGGACATAAAGCTATGAATTGCAGAGCTAACAACAAGAACATAAACAACTTTGAAAGTCATACACAAAAGGTTTATTCAAGAAGGCCTAGTGAAACACATAGAAGAAGTTACAATAGGTTTGAATAATTGAGCATTGAAGTGGAATGCTACAAGTGTAACAAGTTTGGACACATGGCCAAATATTGTAGAATGGCAGTTCCTCATAGAGAACCACAACATAACAACAACAATCATAGACATGAACCTCAGAAGAGAACATGGATAAGAAAGCATAATCAATATAGCAATGAAGAATGCACACTCGCTCTACAAGCTAAGAAGAAGAAATGTGGTTGGTATGTTGATAGTGGATGTTCAAAACACATGACAGGTGATAAAGACAAGTTTCTTACATTAAGAAAGGAAAAATATGGATCGGTCTCCTTTGAAAACGATGATTCAACTAAAATCATTGGAAAAGGCACAGTCATAATTGGAAACAAGAATCCCAAGGAAAAAAATGTTTTACTAGTAGAAGATATGAAACATAATGTTCTAAGTCTGAGTCAAATGTGTGACCAAGGTCATAAAGTTACTTTCGATTCACAAAAGTGTGAGATAAGAAAAGAAGGTTCAAGAAAATTGATTGCAACAACTGTAAGAACTTCAAGCAACATATATGCATTAAGTGAAATTGGAAATGAAAAGTGTTGTCTAGGAAAGGAAGATGAAGGTTGGCTATGGCACAAAAGAATGGGTCACATACACTTTGATAACCTTGTCAAATTCAAAAAAAAGTAAGCAGTTAGAGAAATGCCCAAGATCACGAAACCAACCAACACCTTATGCAAGCATTGTCAACAAGGAAATCAAACAAAAAACAGGTTCAAATAAAAGGAATATTCAACAACAAGACCACTGAAAATTGTGCATACTGATCTAGTTGGACCAACTACAACAAAGGGTTTAAAATGTGAGAAATAATTTATGTTATTAGTTGATGATTATACAAGAATGATTGCAGTTTTCTTTCTCGAGAATAAGTCAAAAGTTTTTGAAAACTTCAAGGTCTACAAGGAAATAGTTGAAAATGAAACATATTCAAAAATCAAATGTTTGAGATATGATAATGGAGGAGAGTTCACTTCAAAGGAATTTATGGACCACTACAGTAGACATGGAATAAAAATGCAATTCTCTGTTGCTAGGAAACCTCAACAGAATGAAGTTGTTGAAAGAAAGAACAAAACAATACAAGAAATGACTCAAACAATGCTAATGAATTTCAAATCGACAGATATGTTTTGGACACATGCAATGCATACAACATTTCATATTCAAAACATAGTAATGCTTAGAAAAAACACTGACAAAACTCCCTACGAGCTATGGAAATGAAGACCAACAAATGTGAAACACTTCAGAGTATTTGGAAGCAAATTCTACATCAAAAGAGAAGATGGCAGAATGAGAAAATTTGACTCTTGTGTGGACAAATGAGTACTTGTCGGTTACTCAAGTACAAGGAAAGCATACAAGTGTTACAATCTGAGGTTGAACAAAGTTGTGGAAAGCATAAATGTAACAATTGATGAAACAAGTGGACGAGAATCAAAGGAAGAAGAAGCAGGAGATGAAGAAGAAGTAGAAGGAGAAGATGAAGAGGATCAAACAGAAGTAGAAGAGCAAGTTCAGCAAGTGCCTCCAAAGACACCTAACAAATGAGTACAAAAGAATCATCATTCAGATCAAATTATCGAAAACAAAGATGCAGGAGTTGAGACTAGAAGAACAATACGTTCACCAGAACAAACACACCTATGACTCTCATATGCAATTGAACCAAACAATTTTGAAGAGACCAACAATGATGAATTTTGGAATAAGGCCATGGATGAAGAATTGGATCAAATAGAGAAGAATGACACTTGGGAATTGGTTCCAAGACCAAAGAATAAGAATGTGATTGGCACAAAGTGGGCATTCCGAAATAAATTAAATGAAGATGGACATGTTACAAGGAACAAAGCTAGATTGGTATGTAAAGGATACACACGGGTTGAAGGAATCGACTTTGAAGAGACATTTGCCCCAGTTTCTAGAATGGAAGCAATCCGATTGTTTTTAACTTATGCATGCTCCAAGAATATTAAAGTGTATCAGATGGACGTGAAATCAACTTTTCTGAATGAAGAACTTGAAGAAGAAGTCTACATTGAACAACCAGAAGGATTTCAGTTGTCAGAGAACACAGATTATGTGTGTAAATTGAAGAAGACCTTCTATGGTCTAAAATAGGCTCCTAGAGCATGGTACTCTAGACTAGATAAATATCTACAACAGACATGGTTCAGAAAATGAAGTACAAACAACAACCTCTACATCAAGGTAACTCAAGATAGTGTTTTATTAGGTGAAGTTTATGTTGATGATATTAGTTTTGGGAGCAATGATGACAAGTTAAGCCAGAAATTTGCAAATGATATGCATAATGAATTTGAAATGTCATTACTTGGAGAACTATGATTCTTTCTAGGTCTTCAGATACGTCAAAGCAACCAAGGAATTTTTATTTCTCAAACTAAGTATATCAAATAAATGTTAAAGAGGTTCGGAATGGAAGATTGCAAACCAGTTATCACTCCTATGCAAACCAGTTGCAAGTTGAGCAAAAACGATTATTCAAAGTCTACAGACCAAAGGAAATACATGTCAATGATTGACAACTTACTATATGTGAAAATATCCAGACCAGATATAATGCAGGTAGTTGGACTGGGGACACGATTTCAAGTAGCACCAAAGGAATCACGTGTATTAGCAGTGAAGATGATTTTCATATATCTCAAAGGAACATAAGAGTCTGGATTATGGTATCCAAAAGGAAATGATATATCACTTATTGCTTACACATATGCAGATTGGGTAGGTTGCATTGATGACCGACGAAACACCGATGAAGCAACGTTCTACTTGGGTGAGTGTTTAATATCATGGCTAAGAAAGAAACAATCATCAATATCCTTATCTACAGCCGAGGCAGATTATATTGCAACAACAACATGTTGTACACAAGTTCTATGGATGAAACAAACTCTGACATATATACAGGTTGAGTATGATGAGCTCATTCCAATCTATTGTGATAATACAAGTGCCATCAGTATCTCAAAGAACCTGATGATGCACTCCAAGATGAAACACATTCCAATCAACTATCACTTTTTACGGGAATAGGTTGCAGAGAAGAACATCAGAGTTGAATATGTGGGCAAAAAAGAACAAGTGGCAGACATCTTTACAAAACCGCTTCCATGAGAAGCCTTTGAGTATCTTCGTGAGAGACTTAGAATCATTTCTACTCCAAAATGAATTTTTTTAAATGCTTATCTTATATGTCTTAGATCTATACGATGAAGCACCATAAAGATGAAAGTTTAGGTCGAGAGATCAGTTTCAGGGAGAGTTCAGCCAGGGGGAGTATCCACAAGGACAATTCAGTTAGGGGGAGGAGCCCTAGATGAAAATATACCTTTGCCATTAATGACAAAGGGGGAGAGATTTATCAGATGCAGAGCACAGAGGCATAGTTCCAGGGGGAACAATGGTTACAAGGGGAGCATGAGTGATATGATTTTAGTATTGCATCAGAGTGTTGCCATCAATGCCAAAGGGGGATATTGTTGATTAATTGGGTTGTTTGTCATTGATGTGAACCCTTGAATAAATTCCGGTAGCGAATTCTGGTAGCAAAAAGGTTTGGGTAATGGACCCAATTTTGTTTGATGGACAATGGTATGAGTTTTGATATAGTTGTAGGTAATACTATTCTAGATGGATAGTACATGTCATTTCATTTCCGGTGGTATGTTCACATAACTCCTCACGGTTAGAGACTTTTGTCCATGTGAAGTTGGAGAACCCTCATGAGTCATCTAGAAGCCCCAAAAGGTCAAAGTAGTCAAAGTGTTTACAAAGAAGAAAATATTTAAATAATAAAGTGAAGTGATGAGTGTACTATAAGTCAAAGAGGATGCAAAATAAATTATTTAAATAATAAAGTTAATGGAGAACTTACTAATTATGGAAAGTGGTTAAGTTAAGTAGACAAGTGGTTATAAGTGGGTTAACCCTAAAATAAGGAAAGTGGGTTAATATGGTTAAAAGGCAACCCCTTGAGGATGCTACATGAAAGTATAAATAAGAGGCAAGGCTCTCTTAGTAAATCACACTTGAACATATTGAATTCTATTGTTGTGTAAGGCTTATTTCAATTACTCATTGATACATCTGAAGTTGTGAAAGTTTGAGGTAGCATGAAGGGTTTACAAAGAAAGTTTCAGAATTACACGGAATACTAAAAAACCCTAATTTATGAGGTGTACACGAGCTAACAATGTATTAGGGTGCATACATACACAGACTGACAATGTTTTAGGGCACATGCATGAGGGTAAAGCCATGAAAACTTGAGAAAATGAAGATGTCAAGGTTCTATATTCTAAGATCAAGCTCCCAGGAAGGTCTACAGTGATCAGATACATAAGATCTATCCATTGGTTCAAAAGGTATGTCTTATTTCTATGAGTAGTCGGATTTTTGATGTATGCATGAGAAATGGTTATAGAGATTTAAGGATTCTCCCTAGAGAGACTAGTGGCTGCATAGGATCTTCTGTATAAGTCAAATCTACAGAAATACAATGCTGGTATAATCAATATTATCATTGATACTTCTTGTTAGAGTTGAATCACATCTTGTATTTGTTGGCATATGGCCAAGGGTTTTTGTGGTACATGGTTGAGAGCTTGTATTTGTGAAGTGGTTGATGTATTGAGACACTGAATATTGGAAAGGGTTTGATGTCTAGATCATGTGAGAGTTACTATACTTGTTCATGATTACACACACTTATATGGCACATGACTAGATATATATATATATATATATTTGGGTAAAGGTTATGTATGAGGATGCATGCACATGGTACAATTACAATCTGGATACAGTGATAGGTTGCAAATCTATGTGAAAGAAGTTGAAGAGGGTCATAAGTTTTTATAAGAAATAAAACCCTAGTTCTCAGAAGGTATACGTAGGCTGCATAACAGACAGGGCACGTACATACACGTGCTGCATAACAGACATGGCACGTACATATGTGGGCTGCATAACAAATAGGGCGCGCACATACGCATGTCGCAGAACTACAAGTCATGTATTTGTTGATACATGCTCAGTTCATTCATAGATTGATTGCAGAACAACAATACAGGTTGGCTGCAAGGTAGTGGTACATATTTTTACAATGGTATATCTCACAGTGATGGTGTGACAGTTGTTTCATCATTCTCCTTCTATTTCAAGGTGGTTGGATGGGGCAAGGAAAAATGGTTTTATCCACCTTCCGGTTGTATCCAGAGAACATAGGGGGTTGTAGCCTCCTTCTGGTTGTAACCAAAGAATTGGGGAGTTGGATCTTCCCTCAGGGTGTAGCCTAAGAAACTAGGGGGTTGGAGCCTCCTTCCAATTGCAGCTGGAAAACAAAGGAGGTTGGTGCTTCCAATGGATGTAATTATTAAATACATATAAGAAAAAACATTATGTGGTTTTCTCCCGCTTTGAGTTTCCACGTAAAAAAAMYGGTGTACTTTGTATGTGTGTGATTGTTCATTTGTTCATTGTTTATTTACTTTGCAAATATTGGATGATAATGCTACATTGATATAACACTTTCATTTTTTTGTTATAAAATGATTGAATTKCTCTATTACTGATTCACCCCCCCTCTCAGTAATCCAACATATATGATATTGAGATCATGCACAAGAAGGGCAAGGAGAATGTGGTGGTTGATGCTTTGTTTAGGAAAGAAAAAGGTTCCCACTTTGCCTTATTCTTATYGGTACCAAATTGGATTGAAGTAGTACCACAAGAATGGTTGGCTAAATGATAAGGTGCTTCAACTCATCCAACAGTGAAGGAGGATCCCTCTATCACAAATCCATAGAACAAAAGACTAAAAACTAGATTAATATTATTTATTTATTTATTATCTCACAATTTAGTACAATGATATGTACTATAAATACAAAGTACAAACCCTTGTCAACAAGCAAATTGAATAGTTTAATAGTGTTGTGATGTTGTCTTCTATTATCTAATTCTAATTGCAATTGTGTTTGAATGCATTCTATTTACTTTGCCTACATATGAATGCTCTTTAACCTAATAGTAATATTGCAACCAATATCATTGTTTTCACATTTCACTGTAATATACAATTCCACATGGGCCATTCATGTAAAACACGAGTACATTTCCTGAACATATATAACCATCCAATTGTTTTATGTTGTATGTTTACAATTTCTTTATCCTTGCTCTAAATAATTATCGCTTGTTTTCATTTTTTTAGTCCTGAAGAATTATTGTAAGCACTACAAAACCAATGGAAAAGTATGCAAGTCTATCAATCATTGTTGAATACACAACACTAGTATTAGGAACATAATCAGTTTTACATAGCCACTATGATGCAACAAGAGAATTACTCTGACCTCTGTCTATTCTCTTCATATCAACATAGTTCCCTGAAATGACACTGATAGATTGGTCTCCAAGTGAACATGTTTTATTACATCAATACATTAAAACCTTTTGCAGATAATGAACTTGTTTCCAATGGTTTGACTGATTTGATGAAATCATGCCAACTGTATGTGTATGAGGAAGACAAGATGAGTTTGAAAATAGGTCCAATTTGATATGGACACACAAAACTTCTATTTTTGCGTTTAGAGGAGATGGGCATTCATAACCTTATAGGAGTCTTGACCCTTATAAGATAACAAAAAGAGGATGGCCCCTGCCTCAGGATTGTCTACATTGGTGTATGGTTGGTCCCATGGACACTTGGAATGAGTTTGTCTATGAAATTGCAAGAAGGAAGCTCAATGGGAGCAACAATGACATGTGAATTATGATAGATCTCACAAGACAAGTTGCTTTGTCTCCTTCCACAATCAAATTAGACCCCTGACACATATTTGAAAAAGATTTAACTTGTTACTATCAAAATATACATTATAGCAAGTTGGGAATTTTTTGTTCGGTAAATTTCCTCCGAGTTTTCTGTCAAAAATTTCAAGAAGTTATTCTTATTAGATAGAAATTGAAATAAGGATAAAAAGAGCCTTAAGCTGAAGAATCCATTGATTCCTTGCCCTGTTCTTTGTTCCCAATGCAAAATGAAATTGAAGAGTATATCCAGAGTTGATATGGATCTATGCTAGCAATAACCTAATCATAATGCCACTAAAATAACGAAGTCATAGAAATTCTTTATTTCAAGTTTCTTTTCCTCGAAGGCAAAGACATTACATGAATGCAAAGGTGGAAAATAATTATGAAGGGAAATACAAAGGTGAAGAGAGGACTCTGCCTTTTTAAATGCAAAGTCAACTATCTAGTTCTCTTGTATCTCATATAAAAGTGCAGATTCACCATCCAAATATGTGTTGCCTTTGAAAATATTCCTTTCCATCCTGAAAATGGTCCTCAAGGAACACAAAGGTAGAAAAAACAAATGTTGAATTTGTTGTATGAACCTTTTGGTGGAAAAACTGTCTAAAAGATGGAAAACATACTTTATGATTACTTTCTTCCCGAGTGTTGGAACTAGGCTTGTTTTGGCAGTTGCTCCAACTGAGTATGAAGAAACAATCGAATGACCATTCCTAACTCTATTTGTTCATGGTGAGATCTTTTGAGAAACATAGAATCAGAATAACACTCCATATGAGATAAGCAATCCCATACATCCATTGGGTCAAATACAAGAATGCACACTATATTTATTACAATCAAAGAACCAAATGTTTGAGTGTAGCCTAGAGCTGCCAACTAACACAACACATAGATAAACACATGAGTTTCATTCCAGGGAACATATAATCTCGTGTTTTTTCATAGTTCTTATTATTATTCCTCATGCAAGCATGATAATGACTGACTCCAATAAAAATAGATTCTTGAAGATCACACAGTGGCTCAGAAAATGCAAAAATAATTGTGTAGGCTCACTAATCCTCTAACCAAAGTTGCATCCAACTGCAAGCAAAGCCCTTTTCATACCAAGAAGAGAGTTTCGATCTAGATAAATTAGTTACACGTCCATACCATTTGAGGCCTTATTATGATTGTAAGATGGGCACTTTTCAAGTACAAATCTCTATGAAAAAGATTAACGGAAACTGCCATGTTGGGAAACTTGCCCATAAATCACTATTACAACATTTTGTATGAGTGTCATGCATAAGAAAATTCATAAGTATCTCCACAACATCACCACTGTTGATTTCTTAAAAGGAGGAGAAATATACAAAATTCTTCGGCACACCCCCCTTGTTGATCCAGATTGGATCATTATATTATTTTTCATCTATCTCGATGCTTTCAAAGTGGAAACAATTAGAGGAATCAACTTGTAGAGCCATTTTAGTGGCAAGTCCCAATTTGGAAAATTGGGTCCAAAACAATCATCTGAAATATTTTGGAGTTATTTTGAGGCATCAAATAACATTTTTTTTTGGGTCCAGACCTTATATGGAGCGATATTCCATATCCTACTCGAGACCTTTCCAATGGTGCAAGAATCACCTCAATTGGAGTTTGTATGTGAAATTTATGCTTCCTGCAAGTTGACCTACCGTGTTGACCACCATGGTACGAGTGGATGCCACACCAACCCCCACTACTCAAAACATGTGGGGATTTCTGTGTGGAGGATTTCAAGAAGATTATAGAAGGTCCAAACCATATCACTAATTGAGGGTTGAGGAAGCCAAAACCCTACCCCTAGATGGCTATAGGGCTATGTTGAATACCAGACCGCTAGGAGGAGAAGGGGTTCCATTCTTCTGCATTGTATCTTGTTCCATAGCTGAGAAAAACATCTGAGAATTGTATTTTGTGTACATAACATGGGAGGAGGATTATGTAACAATTGATTATGCCATAATGTCAAAATGTAACTCCATAGTGAGTTCCCATTCCTTTGTATGTGCATTTTGTAACTGAAGCAAAGAGAGCAAAGCATAGGCCTCACCTTCTAGCTGGGTTTTCTTCTGTATTGGGTTTCCCTGGTCAAATATTGTATTAATTTGTGTGGATGGTGTGTATTTTGTCCCTGTTCTTTCATTTTTGTATTTCAATTGTTTCTTAAATTCAAGTAAAGCTTGTAATTAACTAATCTAGGATTAAAGGAAAATGAATTGCAAAAACATAAGATTTCAGAATAGTTTAAGATTTGATGTGATGAATTGTTCCATTGGAGTATCCATGACAGTTTACAAATCATATTGGTATCAGAGCCATGTTTCTTTGGGGTATTTTTGGGAAGGTGCATGGATCCACGAATCAACTTAAGAAGAAAATCGCATAACCCTTTCCATGGCTAATGAGTTTGTTCATAACAACCCTTGAGATTCAATAGAAGAGAGATTTGTGAGCCTAGAATAGAAAGTCTCTGAAACATCTTGGAATATGTCCCTCCTCATTGTCAATTCTTACATACACTCTTATGTGACTAATTTTCAGATCTGAAAATTGCTTCCTAGTGATCTAACAGTAAAACCCTAGTTGTTATCACTGAACAATTTTACAATGAAAATTATTGACTGAAATTATGTGCGACGGAAACAACAAGATCAAAGATGAATCATCAATACACATATGAGACACAAATTTCAGTTATGTAACCTTGTTAACTTCATAAATTATGAGGAAAAAACCAACCCTCCCAACCAGTACAATATCACCAAATCTGAGGACAACCTTGTCCTCTCATCCAATACAAATATCACCAAAATTCGAGGAAAACCTTTTCCTCTCAGCCAATACAAATATCACCAAAATACGAGGACAACCTTGTCCTAAAATAACCATACAAATTAGAAAACCAAACCTTAGCAAATCTCTGGAAATATCTTCTTCTCACAAATCTGTTGCAGACCTCTTCTACGACCTGCTGACATCACCTGCTAGCCTTGTATGGACCTGCACCTGCCCATGAAGCTTTGTATGAACATACATGACTGTTCCCACTGCAACCCACGTACATAAATGATTGTTCCCACTGAAAGCCACATAAATGCATAAAAACCTATACATACGCTTATGTACGACTCACTCCACTTGTACAATTTTTTTCCTTATGTGGTTGCCTCTCTCTCCCACATGTGTGGTGTGCTTCTCCCTGTCAAGAAAAAAAAATATAGAGTTCTCAAACCTAAGCCAGATTTTCCACCCTAGCATAATTTCTCTTTGCTAAAATCACCAAGCCTCCTAGCACAAGTGTAGACTCATTTATGCTAGCTCCATCATGTCTCCACACATGATCTACCCAATATGAAATTTCACAATGACCTATCTCCTTTATATACAATCCTTAGGGGTCACCATAGAATATCCTCCACAAGTCAACATCAAATTAGGCTTTCTCTGTGGGTGTCAAGCCCCTACACAAGCCCACAAATCCCATCTCCAAACCCATGAAGCCCCAAATTTATTCCAAGGGTGTTTTCACCAAAATGAAACTGTGATGTGGTGCCCATGATGATTCCCACATGCCCAACACCTAGGTCCATGTGAGAATATATGCTTGAAGCTACAAAAATCAACACTCATGGCAGCTCTAGAAAGCAATCTCAGACTATACAGAGTGGATGGAGGATGTAACGCTGAGATTAGATTGGAAGGGAAATTGGGAGATAATGAAGACCCAAAAAATGAGTTGAGGAAAGAGCCCGAGAAAAAACATCCAAGTTTGAGTGTCGTTAATCCTTGAGAGTCCCTATTCAATATGGAAGCACGAGTGGACATAAAGCCATACCAAGGTGAGATCGATGCATTAAAACTAAATTATTAGTTGCAACAACTAGAAGCTTACTTCAATGTTCACCATATAGATGAGGAGAAAAATATATCATTTGCTAGACTGAAGTTAGAGGTCCATGCTTTAACCTGGTGGGAAAGTCACACAAAGACACTTAGGCTGGAGGGTGATCCACTAGTAACTAATTGGGAGGATTTCAAAACCCTCATTAAGTCCCAGTTCTATCTTATTCGGCATGTAGAGGACCAATGGATTTGTTGACATTACTTCAACCAAAGGTAGGGGTATAGTGTATAGGAGTACACCACTGAGTTTAGAAAGACGACCATCATGTTGGGTATCTCTCCCAAGAATCCCATATGTACTCCTAAAGTATTTGGGATGAGGCATCATATGTGAAAACAAGTGATGCTTTTCAAGCCAAGGACAATGGACAAGGCATGTGTATAGGCACAATATTTGGAAAACATAGGCCACAATAAATGGAAACCAAGTGGTTCCAAGCAAAATGAGCACTAGGAAACTTCCAAGGAGGGGAAAAAGAAGTGGAAAGGAAAAGACAAGAAAACGATAGTTATTTCACATCAGTGCAAGGATCCTATTAACCTTTGTAACCATTGTAATATCGATGGTCACATTGAGGAAAAATGTGGAACCTTTGTAACCATTGTAATATCGATGGTCACATTGAGGAAAAGTATTGGAAACTATATCTAGAGTTGAACCCTAAGAACTGCAAGAAGGATGCAAAG
The DNA here is from genome assembly GCA_010110895.2 of Picea sitchensis. Classification (NCBI taxonomy): domain Eukaryota; kingdom Viridiplantae; phylum Streptophyta; class Pinopsida; order Pinales; family Pinaceae; genus Picea; species Picea sitchensis. The sequence goes on along the minus strand of SNQJ01S0098121.1, from coordinate 15,280 downwards.
ACAAATAATATTCTAGCCACAGATTTGAGCAATTAGGTCGAAAGAAGCTTCGATGTGGATGAGAATATTGTTTGCACATTAGTGCAGAAGGATGTGAATATAAGTAGGATTCATCACTAAGAAGAGAAGGAGATGATCTAACTCTTTGACATCAAGACCCGGATGACGAAGACCAAGATAAATGCTTTGTTCAACTTTGGCTCAAAGGATAATTGCATAGCAATGGATCTGGTCAGCAAGCTTGGATTGGAGGTGCACGATCATCCTAGCCCATGTCCATTAGGTTGGGTAAACAAGGATTCAAAGATAAAGGTAACAAAATAATGTAAGATTAAATTTTTTGTAAGTACAAACTTTATTAATGAAGTGTTGTTGGATGTAGTACCCCTGGACGTGTGTGGTGCATTGTTTGGGAATCCCTACATGTATATGAGGGATGTAATATTCATTGTGAGAGCCAACCAGTACTGCTTGATCAAGGATGGGAATTCCTACATAATCAATGCATATAAAGGTAAATCAAAGATCTCATTGGTAAGTGCCAACCAAACTAGGAAGTTGATTAGTTCTAGTAAGAAATATGTTTTACTTTTCGTAAGAGAAAATCAGTTTGATAATGAGTCGATAATAGTAGAGGCATCTGTAGAGGGGTGTAATAAAGAGTAGATGTAATATACCAGATATAAAATGTATGCAAAACAGAAATAAAATGCTAGTAATGGCAGAATAACAACAATATAACCAGAACATTCACCACAATTACACTGAAATGATATAAGAATAACAACAGAAATAACACTTTGAATCTGAAAGAAATATTCACGGGCCTCTTCAAGGGGGAAAACTCCAGTTGATAAGATCTCTATTACAATAATATCCAAGCTAGGTTTCTCATACCCTCGACTCCTATTTATACTAAAAAGAAGCATCTAGAGGAAGATCCTTCTAGAAGCGGAAGCTTCTATTAGGTCTTCTTACATCCACCTTATTCTATTTTATTGAAAGGCATTATTAATATTGACCTTTATTACATCCGAATATATTGTTCTACCTATGTGTGGGTTAGGACCCTAACATGTCCGTCCCCTTAAAAACATCCTTGTCCTCAAGGCTTGAGATGAAGAAATTGTTGTAGAATGGTAGTTGGTTCCCAAGTGGCGTCTGCTAGAGTTGTATCTTTCCACTGGACTATCACTTCCTTGATGGTTCTCTGACGTAGGCAATGCTCACGCTGGTCCAAAACTACTTCTGTTTGTAGCCAAATGGATCCTTCTTCAACTAACTCTGGAAGGTTGGTTTGAATTTGGCACGTAGCTCCAATCACCTTCTTTAAGCATGAAACATGAAAAACATGATGTAGCTTAGAATGGCTGGGAAAAGCTAACTGATAGGCGACTTGTCCCACACGCTTGAGCATGGTATAAGGACCATAAATTTTGGCTGCTAGCTTCTGAAAATGCTCGGCCTTGAGGGAAGTTTGCTTGTAAGGTTGTAGTTGAAGAAACACCTGATCCCCTTCTGCAAATTGACGTTCAGAGTGACCTTGATTTTCTTGTTGCTTCATGCGATTCTGTGCCATGACCAAATTCTCTTTGAGGGTACGAAGAATGGCCTCTCGAGCTGTAAGTGTTAGGTCAACTGCCTGGAACTTCGAGGCACTTGGTAAGTATGAGAGAATTGAAGGTGGCTTATGTCCATATACCGCATCAAAAGGAGTCATGCGTGTAGTTGTATGGTATGAAGTGTTGTACCACCATTTAGCTAGGGGTAACCATTGAGCCCACTGACTTTGCTTTTCCGAGGAAAAACACCTCAAATATGTTTCCAAACACTTGTTGACAACTTCCGTTTGGCCATCAGTTTGGGGATGATAAGTTGTGCTGAGATGCAATTATGTGCCTTGTATCTTGAACAATTCTTGCCAAAAATTACTTGTGAAAGTTGGGTCGCGATCAGAAACAATAGAGTGCGGCATGCCATGAAGCTTGAAGACCTGATCCATGAAGATTTGAGCCACCGTGGATGCTGTAAACAGGTGTTGAAGGGCGCAGAAATGAGCATACTTGGAAAGGAGATCAACAACCACCATAATGACGGATTTATTTCCTGATTTGGGTAAGCTGGTAATAAAATCCATAGAAATATCCTTCCAAATAGCAGGTGGAATCGGGAGAGGTTGTAGTGTGCCTGACAATTTGACTGTTTCTCCCTTGTTGCGTTGACACACATCACATTCAACTACAAAATTACGAATGTCCTGTTTCATACCATCCCAGAAAAATGAATGTTTGACCCTGTCATAGGTTTTGGTGAACCCGAAGTGCCCT
>SNQJ01S0098121.1:0-11512 GCA_010110895.2 Picea sitchensis | reverse complement strand
ACAACAGAAATAACACTTTCATTCACCTCCATTCGAGCAGTGCTCTATTACAATAATATCTAAGCTAGGGTTCTCATACTCTCGACTCTTATTTATACTAAAAAGAAGCATCTAGAGGAAGATCCTTCTAGAAGCGGAAGCTTTTATTAGGTCTTCTTACATCTGCCTTATTCTATTTTATTGAAAGGCCTTATTAATATTGACCTTTATTACATCCGAATATATTGTTCTACCTATGTGTGGGTTAGGACACTAACAATAGAAACATCAGTTGGAGGATTCTCTACATGCATACAAAGGAGTGTTCCAGGAGCCTAAAGGGATACCACCCAAGAGGGAAGTGGAGCACAAAATACAATTATTGCCAGACTCCCCATTATCGAACATTGGATTATATTGAAAATCCGTTCTAGAAGCAAATGAAGTGAATAAGAAGTTGCAACAACCCTTATAGGAGGGTGTGATTCAAATGAGCACCTCACCTTGTGATTCACGTATCATTATAGTAGCTAAGAAGGATGGGACTTGGCAACTATGTATCGATTACAGAGCTTTAAACAATATTACACTTAAGAATCGATACCCTCTACCTAGGATCGATGATTTGTTAGACTAGTTGAAACACATCTCACATCTTATATAGGTGTTAGAGAACTTGAAAAATCACCAATTGTTGGCTAACCTCAAGAAATGTGAGGTTTCTCAGCAGTCATTGGTGTATTTGGGGTATATGATCGGTGGAGGGGAACTCAAGGTAGATCCCACAAAGATGGAGGCCACCATGAAATGACCAATTCTAAGAACTGTCATTGAAATTAGGATATTTTTTGGGACATCACAATTCTTGCAGAAGTTCATAGCTTCATTTTCAGAAGTAGTTGCACCACTCCACACCATAATAACGAGTAGTAAGATTTTCCAAGGGGGGGAAATTAGAAAAATAATTTCAATGAGCTGAAATGAAAGATCATTCAAGCACCAATTATTGCATTACCAAACTTGTAAAATCCTTTCGAAGTGGAGATAGATGCAAGTGGGTATGCCATGGGATCTTTTTTGTTTCAAGGAGGAAAGCTTGTATGTTATCATTAATAAATATTCCATGGGACATTTCTAAACTACCCTATCCATGACAAGGAAGTCTATGCCTTGGTTCAAACTGTCAAGAAGTGGAGGCACTGAGTGATGGGAAAGGAGACCATCATCCACACAAATCTCCAATTTATACCGTATTTGCAGGCCTAGAGTAAGCTACAATAAACCATACATTACAATTGGATAGGTTTTTTACAACAGTTTCATCGAGTCGTCAAGTATAATAAGGGAAACAATAATAAGTTGGCACACATTCTTTCAAGGCCACCCACATCCAAGATTACAACTTTGGGAACTCTGATGCACATGGATCCTTTTACCCATGATGCATACAAAGAGGCACACACAAAAGATGATGACTTCAAAGAGGTATTTCAACAATTACAAGGACAAATTCATGTAGAAGAAGGGGACGACTAGGTTGACCATCATATCTAGAATGAGTTTCTCTACAAGCTAGACACACTCCGTGTTCCTAAAGGTGAAAGATTGCAACTTATCATAGAGGCTCACACCTCCAAGGTTGCAGGATATTTTGGTGTTGAGAAAACAATTGATAAGTTACAAATGTACGTGTATTGTCCCAAAATGCAAGAATATGTAGCACAATATATTACAGGATGTATACTTTTTTGTAGTAGCAACCATATTAACAAAATGATAGGTCTATGCCATCCCTTACTTGTACCCACTAGACTTTGGGAAAGAATTTCCATGGATTTTGTGGGAGGTTTACCAACAACCAGGAAGGAGCATAACCATATTTTTGTGGTAGTTAATAGGTTCAACAATACGTGAATCCTCATGCCTTGTAAAAAGGCCATCATAGGACAAGAAGAAACACACATGTTCTTTGAATATGTATGGGTGCAATTTTGGATACTAGGGGACATCATCTTAGACATGGATACCATATTTCTTAGTGGCTTTTGGACTACACTTTGGGAGAATATGGACATGAAATTGAAGAGATATACAACATTCCATCCATATATAGATGGGAAGAAAAAAGTAATCAACATGACTTTGATGAAGCTTTTGAGGGGTTACAATCAGAAGCATCAGAAGACCTAGGATGAAAATCTAATCTATATTTATCACTCTTATAACATGACAATCCATACTTCTACTAGTAAGTCCCATTTTGAAACTTGCTTTGGGTATTTTATACCTTCACCCTTAGATGTTGCATATGGACATCAAGGAGGAGTGAGGGAAGAAACCATGGGAGAAGCATTAAAAATAGAGAAGTTTATCAAAAATATTAGGCAGATCCATTTGCAAGTACAAGAGACACCAAATAAGTCACATGAAAGGTACAAGGAACGACGTGATAAACACAAGACATAAAAATCATTCAAAGTGGGAGATAGAGTTTGGTTACAACTGAATAAGAAAATATTACAAGGTCTTGGTAAGAAGATCAAGGCTCTACGATATGGCTCTTGTGAGGTATTGGTGAAGGTGGGAGATAACGCCTACATACTTAGTCTACCCCAATACATGCACATTTACTCAATAGTGAATGTGGATAATTTGAAACTATGTGAGACTTCCATGTTATATTAGTAGGAGGAGTAGATCCTACCTACCATAGAGGACTTAACACTAGATGTTCATGAAGAGTTGGTAGAAGACACAATTAAATTTGTAGAAGAATTCCAGAACTACAAGACTATTGGAGTTACTTCACACACACCTAGGATTTATTTTTCCTAAGGTTTTTCCTTTTTTATTAGTCATAATTAGTCATTATATAGTCTCCTGTATTTTAGGGGAGAATATTTCACCTAGAGAATATTATCTTCAGTTGACACTTCAGTTTGACTAGTTGAGTTGAGTCTAGATGTTGCATTGGTTTTATCACCATGCAACATAGGGATCATCACCATGATAATACACACTTGCCTTGGGATCATCACCATACTGGTGAATTACCCTTGATTCCTTGATCTACTCCTCACTACGCTATGTTTCAGTCAGTTAACTGAAGACTGGTTGACTAGTTAACTCAGCTAGGTGGCAGTTCACTCCCGTAACTGCCTGAGAGACTAGACTAGGTGGCAGTTTACTCCCATAACTACCTGAGAGACTGGATTAGGTGGCAGTTTACTCCTGTAACTACTGGTGTGTGTCCAGATCACTCTAGACCACCACTATGGTGCATTGTTTATCCTCCAATGCGCATTTATTGAGTTATACATAGTATATCATGTGTAAATTATTCATTATTTATTACGGTTAATGAGAATTCTTCCATTCTTTGTCTCCTTCTTCTTATTTCTCAATTTCTCTATGAAAATGTGTGTGGTATTTTCTAGATAGATCTATTCTATGTAGGTTCAACACATTTACATGGTATCAGAGTCGATGGAATGCTAAGCAAAAATCTACACCAAAATTTTTTGCAGGTACAAAAGATTGAAGACAACGGAAAGATGGATTTCCAAAAAGAATTCATTCTTACACCCTATAACTACTTTTCACAGAAGGAGAAAATAGTCATACATCTCCGAACCAGAGGATTGTATAGGTTAACCTTGAATACAAACATAAAACCAACATCATCCATAGAAAAATCCAAGTACTTAAATCGAATGGATGAAGCATTCAGAACAATTTGCAGTCTTATTTCTCCCGATCTCCTTTTTCACATATCTTTCTGTAAAACTCCCAATGAAGCCTGAATCACCTTGGAAGGGATCTTTGGAAAATGGGATGAGATGAGGGGATACATGCTGGAGGTGGAATTTTTCACATTGGATCCAAAAATCTTCAGCAATATCCAAGATTTCTTTACAAAATTCAAGGATTTACTATCGCAAATCAAAGCTTCTAGGGTTGATAAATCTAAGGAGGAGAAACAAATGGTTCTCACCATTCTCTCCAAAATTGGTATTGAATTCTCCATGTTCATGTCCGCATTCCATTCAGTCAGATTCACCTCTGGAGCCACCTGGAAGATGCCTTCTCTTGAGGACTTTATCAAATGCCTGACACAAGAGCAAACCAAGCTCATCAACATGGGAAAAATCAAAGGCCCAAAGGCGCATGCACTTAATGTGAAATATGGAAGACATCAATATTATAAATCTAAAGATAAAGACAAAATGAAATCTCATGCACATCCGAAGAAAGAAGGGTACTCAAAACCCTTCACCAATGCCTTTGGATCCAAAGGTGGAAAGGTAAGAAAAGGGGAGAAATGCACGTATTGTCACAAAGGATTCCATCCATAATCCACATGCATGAAAAAACAAATATATCTAATGTCTCAAATACTTCAGCAAAACAACCTTGGAGATCGCATCCCCGAGGGTGCCAAGAAGAAGAATCCAAAAGATCAGAATCCCAAGAAAGGAAATTCTAACCATGCCTTGATTTCCATCAACTCCTCTCTCGATGATTGGATCATAGATTCAGAATAATCACATCACATGGCTACCTCAAAAGAAGTCTAATCTTCATTGGATGCATGCAAAGGTCCTCATATTCTGATGGGGGACAACTCTTCAGTCGAAGTCACCAACAGAATCTTTGAGAATGTGTTGCATGTTACCAAACTTCTCGTCAATCTTATGTCTATGTATCAAATGATGAATTATAGCACCAGAAAGAAATTCATATTCACACCAAATGCAGTGGAATTCTATGACATGCAAACCAAATCTAATGTTGCTACCAGTGAGGTAAATCATCAATCTAGATTGTATACATTTTCTGAGTTTATTGAACTGGATTCTGCTTTACTGCTTACCCATGCTGATGAAAGTAGTAGGATATGGAACGAAAGGTTTGGATTTGAATTTCAGATATGTGCAACAACTTAGCAAGAAAATATTGGTTGATGGTCTACCATACATCCATTTTTCCAAGGGTGCGAGGGATGTGTTCTTGGAAAACACCCTCACAAGAAATTCAACAAAGGAAAGTCTCAGAGAGATTATGCACCTTTAGATCTGATCCATAGTGACCTTATGGGTCCTTTTCCGCATCCATCTATCAACAAAGCGAGGTTTGTTCTCATTTTTGTTGATGATTTCTCACGTTTTACATGGATTTACTTTGTCAGGAAAAAATCTGAGGACTTTCAACACCTCAAATATTTCAAAGCCTTGGTTGAGACACAGTTCAGAAAGAAAATCAAAGTCCTTCGAACTGATAACGAGGGAGATTATTTCAATCATGAGATCCATAATATTTTCCATGAGGCAGGGATTCAGTTGCATCACACAGTTCCCTATACTTTGCAGCAAAACAAAGTTGTTGATCAAAAAAACATATCTCTAAAGGAGATGGCATCCTGCATGTTGCATGCAAAGTCACTACCACAAATTATATGGGCTGAAGCACTTAATTGTGCAACATACATCCAAAATAGATCTCCCCATAGTCAAGGATAAGACCCTCCTCGAGGCTTAGAGCGACCTCAAACTAGAAGTGACCCACTTTCGTATTTTCAGTTCACGTGCATGGGCCCAAATTCCATCTGAAAAGAGGAAGGCACTTGATCCACATAACACTGAGTGTATTTTTGTTGGATACACCGACGATGTGAAGGGATATAGAATTATTAATCTTTTCTCAGACTAGCTCATCATTGAACGAAGCATCCAATTCGAGGAAATTGTCTCGCATGTACCTCAACAACTACATGCAGACACCTTCATTCTTCCACCTGTCCTAGATGATGAGCATGCACATGCTAACTCTTCTTCAAATGAGATTTTTGATTCAGTGAACCCAAATGATTCATATACAGAGTTAGTACAATTAGATGTAGATTCAAAGCATCAAGATGCAGTTGCAGAGCCAGAGCAGAGGCCCAAGTGGGCACAGACTACTCTTCAGGATGCATTGGATCTCGTCGGTGATCCAACCAATACTAGGAGGACTCGATTTGATTTAGAGGAGCCTCATGTTTCACTCACTGCCACTAAATCGTTTCCCTCCAAGCATATTTTCTTGGTTTAGTCTTCAGATCCACAGTCTTATGGCGAGGCTACTGGAAATCCCTTTTGGGAATCCGCCATGCAGGAGGAGTACAACCCTCCTCGAGAACCAAACTTGGGATCTGGTTCCTCTTCCTTCTAGAAGGAAACTTGTCAGATGCAGATGGGTCTACAAGACTAAGAGCGCAATGGATGGATAGATTAGCAGATACAAAGCCAAGCTTGTTTCCAAAGGCTTTCAGCAGGTGTATGGTATTGACTATGATGAGACCTTCGATCCAATAGTGAAGATGGATTCCATATGATTGACACTTTCCATTGCGACAACCAAGGGATGGGAAGTCCATGAGATGGACGTGAAGGATGCATTTCTTCATGGTGATCTCTCTAAGGAGATCTATATGGATCAGCCCCAGGGATTTATGCAAGACTCATCTTTGGTCTGTCGACTAAATAAGTCCCTTTATGGCCTCAAGTAGGCTCCGAGGGCATGCTATGCCAAGATGGAATCCTACATGTTGTCACATAACTTTGTATGTTGTAAATCAGATCCGAATGTCTACATGCTCATGATGGTTGATTCACTTCTACTCTTAGTTTTGTATGTTTATGATTTGTTGATCATCAGTTGCTTGACTTCAACGATTGCTGCAGTCAAGAGGATTCTACATGACAAGTTTTTGATGATGGACATCGTTCCGCTACAATTCTTCCTTGGACTCAAGATCAGTCAAGATCCATCAAGCATCAAACTGTCTCAGGCCAAGTATGCACGAGATCTCCTTGAGAGATTTCACATGAAAGACTGCAATTCTGCTCTGACTCCTTTCCTATCAGGGGTCAAAATTTAGGATGGTGGGGAGACTCCACTGGTTGACAACACACTATACAGACAACTAGTGGGGAGCTTGTTGTATCTCACACACTCTAGACCAGACCTCTCCTATGCAGTTGGTGTGGTTTCTAGGTTCATGCAGTATCTGCATGAGCTACATTGGAAGGTTTCAAAGCACATACTTCAATACGTACAGGGCACCATCACCTTTGCGATTCATTATGCAGTAGAATCTACATTAGATCTCATCAGGTTTACTGATTCTAATTGGGCTAGCGATATCACTGATCGCAAGTCCACATCTGGTTACTCACTTAGTCTTGGTTCCGAGCCTATCTGTTGGTCGAGAAAGAAGCAAGTTGTCATTGCTCTATATTCAGCTGAGGCAGAGTGCAGAGGGGTAGTTAACATAACCATTCAGGCTATGTGGCTACATCATTTTCTCACTACATTGGGAATTCAGTTTCATCAGTCGATCATCATCTGGTGTGACAACCAGAGCACTCTGAAGTTCTGCAAAGATCCATTTCAGAGACAACGGAGGAAGCACATCAAGATACACATGCACTACATCCAAGACTTAGTACACAAGGGGATCATCGATCTACAGTTATGTCCTTCAGCAGAACAAACAACATACATTTTCACCAAGGCCTTCATTGAGTAGAAGTTCCATTCTCTGCGAAGTCGTCTTGGAGTGAAGGACACAGTTGCCTAGAAACTGTAGTTCTTCTTTTTACATACATTGTACCTTGAGGGAGGGTTTTCCCATGATTTGTTCCCTCTTTCCTCAGTTTTTTTTCAGTGTATCTTTTGTCCTTGGGTACCTAACATGGCCTCATTGTCGAGACCCATTCTTTATTTTCACCATAGTGATGTTCAGGGGAGTTGTTGGAGTTACTTCAAAAACACCTAGGATTTATTTTTCCTAAGTTTTTTCCTTGTTTATTAGTCATAATTAGTCATTATCCAGTCTCCTATATTTTAGGGGAGAATATTCCACCTGGAGAATATTCTCTTCAGTTGACACTTCAGTTTGACTAGTTGAGTTGAGTCTAGATGCTGCATTAGTTTTATCAACATGAAACATTGGGATCATCACCATGATAATGTGTACTTGCCTTGGGATCATCACCAGAATGTCGAATTACCCTTTATTCCTTGATCTACTCCTCACTACACTTTGTTTCAGTCAGTTAACTGAAGACTAGTTAACTAGTTAACTCAGCTAGGTGGCAGTGCACTCCTGTAACTGCCTGAGAGACTAGACTAGGTGGCAGTTTACTCCCGTAATTGTTGCTAACTATTGTTGTGTGTCCATATCACTCTAGACCACCACTATGGCACATTGGTTCTCCTCCAGTGTGCATTGATTGTGTTATACGGAGTATATCATGTGTAAATTATTCATTATTCATTACGGTTAATGGGAATTCTTCCATTCTTTCTCTCCTCCTTCTTCTTTCTCAAATTGTCTCTGCAAATGTGTGTGTTATTTTCTATATAGATCTATTCTACATGACCTTTGGAATATTGGGATGAAAGGACAATTTCCAGGAAAATCAAAATGGTACTCCAGGGAGAAGGTAGAGGAAAAATTTCCTCACCTCATTTAATAAATATTTTGGGGACCAAAAACCTCCCTAAATGGGGAGGTATGATCTGTATTGGATCATTATATTATTTTTCATCTATTTGGATGCTTTCAAAGTGGAAAAAATTGGAGGTATTAACTTGCAAAGCCATTTTATCGAAATGGCTCAATTTGGAAAATTGGGTCCAAAAAAATCCAAAATATTTCAGATCCATTTTGAGGCATAAAACGACATTGTTTTTTGTTCCAAACCCACTCTAGATAAATATTTTACATTATACATACTGATATCTTTCCAATAGTGTGAGAATTGCCTCAATCAGAGTTCGTATGTGAAATTTATGCCTCCCACAAGTTCAGCTACTATGTTGACCACCATGGTATGAGTAGATGTCACATCAACACCCATCACTCAAAACACGTGGGGATAGAAACATGGGGAATTTCAAGAATATTCTATAAGGTTTAACCATATCACTAATTAAGGGTCGATGAAGTCAAAACCCTACCCCTAGATGGCTATGATCAAAATCTGGACCAGGGGTCAAAATTTTGCTCAATTTTCAAAGTGCTCAGAATGCGACACAAATGATGCCATTGCGTCTATCTCGTCTTCCTGATTCCGGCGATATATTTACTTTCTCAAACGGAGTCCGTATGGAGGAGATATCGCGATCTGTCCGCCAAGCCAAACATGCAAAAATTTGATGCTGACTGTACCTGTCCGTACAGTTCGTATAGGACACGTGGAAGATCCATACAGGACACGTGGCAGGTCCATACAGGACACGTGGCAGGTTCGTACAGGACATGTGGCAGGTCCGTAAAGGACACGTGGCGGCTCTAGGTGATGACACGTGTCAAGCAAATTTGGCTTTTTGGGCGTACGGTTGGACCAATTCGGAGGTGACACATGTCACCACTGGAAGGGTGACACGTGGCACGAGATGATGTCATTAGCCCACGTGTCTGATGAAATGGCGTACGGCGATGACGTAACAAGGTTGACTGGACAGTACGAAAGCTGATGTGGCGAAGTGACGTGGCAGTACGGCTCTGGCATGTGGACCAATCGACAAGTGACACATGGCACTGTTCGAGCGAATGGTTGGGTGCCACGTGGCCCAATCAGAAGCTGCCACGTGGCACCCCGGGTTTGGTTTATTGGTTCTGGTGTAATAAAAAATTATTTTTGTCTGCCGGATTCGAAGCGGTGACCTCCCCCCATGTAAAGACTTCATAACAAGTCCGACCACTACACCGCCGCATGATTCTTGTTATGTGTATGTAATTTAATACATTTCAATTAACATATTTGTGTATGTGGCGGGGGGTCGGGCCGGGGCTTAGCCCCGGCCTGTGGTCCTTTGTATCATTGCATGTGACCACCATATGTTATATGGTGCACGTGATTGGCGCGGGGTTTTGGTATAACCCGTGGTTTTATAAATTTTACATATGACCATGCCTATGTTTATGGCGCGCGGGGTATATAAACGCACGGTCCTATTATTATACCATATGACCACAACACGAAATATTTGCACGTGGGTTTTTAAGCCATGGTCTTATGGCATGACCCATATGCCCACGACCAGAGCGGGAAGTTGGCATGGTTTTGTAACCATTTAGCCTTTTGTTTTTTAGCTCGAGGTCGTATGATCCATGTGCCCGAGTGCTTGACGGTTAGGGGCTGGAGGTGCCCTAACCGTTCTATGGTTTGCACCGTTGGCACGGTTGCGCCCGGTGATGGGTTTTAACACGTTTTGGGAGCGTGTTCTTGGTTCATGCACACAGAGGTGCATTTTGTAGAGCCAGTTTCAGAAAGCTTGAAGGAGGAAAATGGAGGAGGCCTAACTTCCTCATCTTTTGGACGATTGAGGTGCCGTAAAAGCCCACCTAGGGGTTTTTGGATGTGTTGGATCCATTGGTGCTGTTATCAAGGCCATTTAAAGACTTCTTCTACAAGTTTTTGACCATTGAAGTTTCAGGAAGCTCTAGGGAGTTTGAAGCCCTCATTGATGGAGGACATGGTTTGGTGAGCCTATGTTTGTTTTCTGTGATTGAATAATCATTTTTGGCTAATTGATATGCTCTGAACACATTGGGACAGGTTTCAGAGGTTGTTGAAGACTTTTACAGGTGTTTTTTCCAAAGAGAATCTCAGGAAAGCTTATGGCCACATGTAGAAGAGGTCATGCCCGGATGAGCCATGATCCGTTTGCAGAGTTCTATTAGTCATTTTTGGGGTTTTTATGTGTTCTGATCTCAATGGTATAGTCTGTTTTTCCATTTGAGTTGAGCAACATCTTGTAAAATAACTTCTTACTAATTAATCCTAGAGAGCCAAGTCCATTATGGAGGCTCAAGGAGATGTAGCCCGGAGGGGGGTGAACTCCTTTATCATCTTGTTCTTATTGTGAGTTTGATGGTTTATTTGCTGCAAGTTGTGTTGTTGTGCATTTGTTTAAAGTACATATTTAACCATCTAAAAGAACAATTTCCTCACACATAAGCATTTACAAGAAGATACATGAACTTAACACATAAGTTTATTTTGCATATTTTAACACATGAAGCGAGGTCCTGTAAAGTTTATTTTAATGAAGTAGGGGTGATTGCATATCATAACAAGTCAGACTTCTATTTTCAGATCAAGTGGTATCAGAGCATAGTTTGTTTTGCTCACGTGTTTTCCATTGATAGCTTGAGATTTAGCTATTGGTCTTTGTGCAAGTTTTGTGTTGAAGTTGAATATCTTGCAAAGATGGAGGAAGCTTCAAGCATTGATATTTCTCATACATTTTCATTATCTAAAGAAGAAATTATAATCATGAGAGATTTGATGAAAGAGATGTGTGAAGACATAAATGTGCACATTGTTCTTGAAGAGCAGTTGATGGCCATGAAGCAGAAGAAAGATCAACTTTTTGCAAGGTTGCATGAGATGGAGATTCAACTCCATGAGGCAAAGGAAACCCTTACCAAGTACATGCATGAACATAAGGTATGCAGTGTTAGTTTATCTTCTAATTC
>SNQJ01S0098120.1:0-31188 GCA_010110895.2 Picea sitchensis | reverse complement strand
TCCTTCTTTTGTTGCTTGAGGATTATTAGGATTGATGGGATATTACTATAATTTTGTCAAGGATTATGGTCAAATAACAACACCTCTAACAATGTTATTAAAAAAGGAGGCATTTTCTTGGACTCAAAAAGCAACCAAAGATTTTGAAAAAAGTAAGGAGGCTATGTTTACTAATCTAGTCTTGGCCATGTATAACTTCACAAAAACCTTTATTGTGGAGTGTGATGCCTCAAGACGTGGCATTGATGTAGTTTTGAGCATAATGTATGTTACAAAGATGATAGGTTGTGACTTTGAAATTATCTACAAAAAAGGAAAACAAAATGTGGTTGCAGATGCACTTTCAAGGAAAGAAGAAGACACATAGGGATTACTTTGTACCATTTCCATTTTGCGATCTAAGTGGGTGGAAGAAACAAGGATAGAGTGGAAACAAGATTAGAATATATGCAAGATCATTCAACAACTATAAGAGGACCTAAGTTCATTAGATAAATATGTGTGGAATAATGATTCAATGTGGTATCAAGATCATTTATATTTATTTAAGAATTCCCAACTCAAACAGAAGGTCCTCTTGGAATTGCACACTTCTCCTATAGGAGGACATTCAGGGTTCCTAAAAACTTACCAGAGGATCAAGAAGGATTTTTTTGGGGAAGTTCTTAAAATTGATGTTAAAAATTTTGTGGTTGAATGTTTGGTTTGTCAATAGAATAAGGGATAGACAATAAATACCTTGGGTCTCCTACAACCATTAGTCATACCGAGTCAACATTAGGAAGAGGCCTCAATGGATTTTAGTACAGGTCTACCCAAGTCCGAAGGAAATAATATCATCATGGTAGTGGTGGATCAACTCACAAAATATGCTCATTTTTGCTCTCTTTCTCATCCTTTTAAAACAAGTACAATAGCTACAACATTCATGAAAACAGTTTAGAAGCTACATGGAATCCCCAAGATTATTGTAAATGATAGAGATCCAAATTTCACTATTAAATTTTGGATTGAATTATTTTCTTGTCTGGGTACTCAATTGGCTCACAACTCCTCTTACCATTCTCATCTAATGGGAAAAATGAGATTGTGAATAAATATCTAGAAGGGTATCTTTGTTGCTTTGCATATGATAAATAGTCACATTGGATCAAATGGTTTCCCTTGGCAGAATGGTGGTACAACACATCCTTCCATACTTCATAAAAAAAATCCCCATTTATGTAACTTCATGGATATCATCATCCATCCATCACATCACCACTGGGAGGGAAAATGAAGGTTCAAGCAATGGAGGACCATATAGAGAACCAACAAGAGGTTCTCAAATTATTGAAGGACAATTTGGTTACAACACAAAATAGGATGAAACAACAAGTAGATCAACACCGTAGCGAAAGACAATTCAAAGTGGGGGATTGGGTATTTTTTAGGCTACAACCATACAAACAGATGTCCCTTAAGCAACAAAAGAAGGATAATAAATTAGCACCCAAGTACTATGGTCCCTATAAGGTGTTGCAGAGGATTGGAAGTATGTATTACAAATTGGAGTTGCCTCCATCTTCATGTGTGCATCCAATCTTCCATGTTTCTTACTTAAATAAGGTAATTGACGTCAAGATCTAATTTAAACTATTTTACCAGAGATTAATGAAGAAGGGAAAATCATACTAGAATAGGAAACAAACCCTGAAAAAAAGCATCAAGAAACTACGAAATTGACAAATTATTGAGTACCTTATCAAGTGGAAGAACCTACTAGTAGAAGAGGTGACATGGAAAGATGATTTCTTCATGCAGAAACACCCACAACTAATAAAGTGTTGAGGGAAACACTTGTTTGAAGGGGAGGGGCATGTTAATCCCTAGATATAGAGTTATTACATTTCTATTGTCATATGAGTGTGTTTAGCTAAACCCTTTAATTGTAATTGTACCCTTTGTCTCCTATATATACCAAGGATACCTAGTCTTATAGATAATCTCATCTTGTAGATTTGTTCTATTGTAAAAGGATGTTTCCCCCTAAAAAAGGCTTCACATTCATTATTCTCTCTCATTATTGAGGCGTGGAGTTACTTTTCTTTCTCTTTTTATGTTATTTGGGTGTTTGGTGCATAACAACCTTTCAAGCTTCCATTGGTGTGGTGCCTTGTGGTGGTTCTACCCATTAGGACGTTGTTTTTTAACCAACTTATAATTCAGATGCAGTTGTTGGGGTTGTTGAGCCTCTTGTTGTAGCAAGTAAGAAGTGATAGAAACAATAATTTTGTTTTGAAAATTATATAAATTGATAAATTATATTATGTGTTCGTAATGTGAATAAATTATTTCTTTGGAGTCAATAATGCATACAATAGTTATTCCCTTCACGGGAAGTCAAAATAAAATAGTACTAGTGTCACAAACAACCTCCCCAGTACATGCAATATGTGTTCCCTTTATGGGAAGTCAAAATAAAACAATACTAGTGTCACAGACAACCTCCCTAGTACATTGAAATTACCAATTATTTATGGGTAAGGGAGGAGAATGAATGACATGGGTAGGAAGTTTCATAAGGAGGTGAGGGACGTAATAAGGAAAACATTTATGAATAGTTTTCACAAGCCCTAGAGTGCCCAAAGTTTGAAAGATATCAAAAGAGTGTCGAAATGAGTTTATGAAAGACATCCATATGTTAATTTTGATTTGTAGTGGTTATTGCAATTGATAAGGAAAAGTCTTAATTGGACAAAAGATAACCACCTTAGGGAAATTAGAAAAATCCCCAAATTTGATAGGAAAAGGATGGATAAATGACCCTTGAAAACAAGTGAAATTTTTTACAAGGATTTGTTAAAATTTGTGAAAAATAAGATGAAGAAAGAGCTTTGGGGGTCATGTTGACCCCACAAAAAAAATAGTGGATGTAAATAATCATTTGTCCACGCCATTTAGTTTCAATGTTATGCACATATCATGGGTGGGTATTTGCATTTCTATCATTTTATAAATACTTTTGCAAGTTAGAAAGAACAAATCTCTAATACTATTTATATCACTCATTGATCAAGCAAACGAGTCTCTAATACTACACATAGTGTCTTCATTCCAGTACCAGTGCATGGGTAAATGTGGAAGACGAACCCGAACTTTCACAACTGAGGGAACATCATGTTAATGGTTGAAATCTGGGGTCCAACGATTTAGGTACATTCTTCTAGTTATAAATAAATAAGGACAAATTTTGAATATGAGGTCATTGTCTTGTTTGACTTCAAATAGGAAGGCGTAGAAACCCCTTCCATGGAATTAATGGGTCAACTTTCCTTTGATCAAAACTTGTCAGTTTCTCCAAAACTAGTTAGCCATAGATATCGGAGATGGATAGATACCAATAAATTGACCAATTAAGCCACACCTCACCAAAGCCAAATCCATAGTCCATGAGGAAGAGGCACGAAGTGAAACTTCGGGGATATTTTCAATATTATTCACAAACCATGAGGGATGAGATTTTGGAGACTTCCCTAACAAAGAGACTAAAGCACAACATATGAGAACATCAGGATATAGAAGGGGGGGACCCCTCCAAAGTTAGAATCCATGGACAAAGACAAACCCCAATGCAATAATAGCAGTAAGAAGAGGGTGTGGATATCTCCTCGGCTTGTATATAATGAGAAAATTATATGTATGCTTGGGGAAACACTAAATAATTATTTCTAGCTTTAATTCCTAAAGAATGCAATCATTCCTCATTCTCTAGATTCTACCCTATCTCTTTATGTAACATTTCTTAAAATATTTTGACCAAAATAATAGCAAATAGATTGAAAAATATTATACCAAATCTTATCTCTGATAATCAAGGTGGATTTGTGCAGAAATGAAAAATCATTGACAATAGTAGTTTGGTTCATAAGGCAATTCACTCTGATAGAAAAAACAAAGAAAAAGGGGATGATAGTAAAAATGGACATGGTTAATGTGTTTGATTAGGTTCACCATGCAATTATGTTTGATGTCCTCCACAAATTTGGTTTTGTTGATTCTTTTACATCATGGGTTAAATCTTGCATAGGATCCCTTTGGATTGCCCCATTAATAAATAGTAAGATCACTTCTTTTTTCAAAAGCAAAAGAGGTGTTTGATCTCTCCATTATTGTATATTATTATGGTGGAGTTAATGAGTAGAAGGTTGAAGCACAAAAGAGTGTCTCCAAACCTCCAACGAATAAGCATAGCATGAGGTGTTAAAGAAATTAATCACTCTCAATTTGTAGATGATACACTTTTTGTAAGGGTTGCCTCGACCATTATAGCTAAAATATTCAAATTTTTGTTAAGTCAATTCTTAAGTACATTAGGAGGTCAAATTAACAAAGAGAAAAATCGAATATACATTAGGAATACAAGTGTTCACTACTTGCACCTCATTTCTAAAATATTATATTTCCCGTATGGACAAAATTAATCCTCATTGAAGTATCTAGGAATGTTGATTTCATTGGGTAATACAACTTCAATGGAGTGGCAAAATATCATGAGCAAAATAAAAAACAAGACGCTTAAATAGGGGTCTCAATGGCAAAATTTGGTTGGCATATAGGCACTCATTAAGTTGGTTTTATCAACTCTCATCATCTACTAGAGTTCAATAATGTTGGCACCATATAGAATAATGTAGTAGGTTGGAAAATAAAATAGATTTTTTTTGTGGCAAGGACGAAAATCCAACACACAAAAAAATCCACCTCATAAATGGAACATAGTTAAATCCCCAAAAGACAATGGGTGCCTGGAAATAAAAGCCCATGCTCTCATGAATATTGATTTGGGAGCCAAGATTCTATGGCATCTAGTAACTAGAAAATCAAAATGGTGGAAAGAAACTATGGAAAAAGATATTCTCATTCTAGTGGGAAAAGATGTCTAGACAACCTAGTAATAGAGGAGAGAGGTTAGCCAATTTGAAAATTGTGTAAAGTGATGGCATCAATAATCCAATCTCGGCTAATGTGGATTCTAGGAAATGGAAGGTTGATGAAAATATAGAAGGATGACATATTAGGGGGACCCCCTCTGAAGTATATTTTATAATTACTGAATCTACGAGATTGGATGACCTATTAATGAATCATACCTCTATTTGACATGTCTCTTTGGGATGAGAAATATGAGGGGTGATGGCTAGGATGGAAGTGAATCACTCATCTAGCTCACATAGAATCTCAATTAGCCACCTTCAATCCCTCCTTCATGGCTTAGCTTCAGTGGAAAAATTATCTTGAGATGGCCAAGGTTTGGATCGTAAAGCAATGTTTATTCAATGAACATGGGTTGTATATTTCAATTGTGGAATCTGGTTTTCCTCCTCGCTCTTGAATATAGAAACACATTTGGATCAGGGATGGATTCTCCAAGGTGAATATCTCCAATTTGATTATGGTGCATGGGAGAATTCTAATAATTTAAAACTAGTAGATAAGGTATACAAGGGCCATCAAGATGTGTTTTGTGTAAAACAATGGAGTAGACTTGGAAACGTTTATTTTTTAAGTGACCTTTCTCTTAACAAGTCTGGAAGTTTTCCTTTGTAGATATTGGAAACAAGGTATATCCTCCATCGAATTGGAATAAGATGTTCAAAAATTAGCATAATAAATTCATTGACAACTTCTTCAATAAACCTATTTTCAAAAGGGCTTGAATGGTAATGCCCAAATGTAATATACCTAAAGTATATTACCACTATGTAATGATGTATAATCATTCATGTTGTACTAGTAGTCATATAGATCAACATTGTATATTTATTATATTGTGCTTAATGATAGTCATAACTTTTCCTGAAGGAAGTGACTTATTACCCCTTACATGTATTTATATACATGTTCATTGTAATCATTTAATCATCATTCTCATAGATATCCATATAATAAATATCCTGGTGGGTTAGCTCGACTGGTTGAGTGATGTGAATTACAAGCAAGAGGTCACATGGTCAAGTCCATGGGCTGGCCACCTCTATGGATATTATGGGCCTCACTTGATGTCCCTGTCAAGTTAGGTTGCGAAAATTGCAACCAACTGGTGTACCCCGGGTACCATCCTCAAAATGAAGGGAAGTGCCTAGTGGGTTTCCCTGGGATTTGCATTCCATAGTGTGTGTGTGTGGGATTACTTTATGCATTCATAATGTTTTCATGAAGTCAACCACTAGGTTCACTTCAATTGGTATTAGAAGGGTTTTTTCATTGGCCTATAATCAAGTACAATTTTTTTAGTTATTTAACTGATCTGTGATCAAGTTTATTTTGCTAATGGCATTTTTTTTAAAAAGGAAGAGAAAAAAAAAAGTTCTTTAGTGACTAGGCTTGTGGCCCTTGCATGTCAAAGGTAATATAGGAAGAGGAACAAATAACCAAGGGGAATTCAAGGCCTTATACTACTCACTAAAATTTTCTTTGGGCAAAGGGATTGATAAGCTTCAAGTCATGGATGATTCATTTATGGTCATTAATTAGATGAAAGGAACCCTCCAAGTACAAAATAATCCTCTCCTTGCACTAGCACAACAATTAAAGAAAATATCTAACCAGTTTCTCTGGGTCAGCTATACTCATATTTATAAAGAGCATAACAAGATTGCAAATCAACTCTCAAAGGAAGGAATTCATCTTTTTGAGCTTTACAGTTCCTTGGAAGAAGTACAAGATGGCCATACAGTGGTTTTACAATAGTTTTCATTTAATGATTTCTAAACTCCTTTTGAAGTTGTAATTTGTCAATACATGGGACTGTTAAGTCTAATGTTTGTATGCAATTAATTGATAGATAATATACTTGATATTATGAAGGCTATGGATATTTATGTATCTTGAAGACATCTATCTCTAGATGATGTTTTTGGGATTGTTCCTAGAGCACATGAGTATTGAATTTTTGTTTATCTCAAATAAAAATACAATTTTTTTTTCTTGAAAAAAAAAACTAGGCTTGTGGCCCACTCAAATATTATGGCCCACTCTTTACTCCAATTATAAGAAATGATCAAAAATCAAAAGATTCCATAGTGGTATATATATATAAGTTGTGAATGTAAAGGAAGGCTATAGAGGCATATCAAGATTGTGAAGAAAAATATTGAATCGAGAATGAGTCTTCACTATGGTATTACATCATGTCATGTCCCCAAAGTGTGCTTGTTCGAATATTGCAATCTTGCACCTCATGAGGGCGTTCAACACCAAAACGTTTCTCACTTGGCTACTTGGCAACACTAATGACACTTTGTCAAGAGTACGCCTCTTCACTTAGAGAATACCAATACTCTATTCTAGGCTACAAGAAAGTCACACTCCTACTCTAGTGCATCTCACTTGTATACTTAGACAATTTGTTAACAGTCTTAACACTTAATCATTTAAGCATGCATCCATGAAACGAAGGGAACACTTGAGAAACAAACAAGACGCACACAAATATAGTGTAAGTGGCACAAAACATGCTTAACACTTGGCTAAGTCTTATTATTGCAAAACAATTACAATATGAGCACTACCAGCTTGGTTTACAACTTGGCAGAGTCGCACGACTCACCTCACCTCACCAAGACACTCATACATAGATTCATCACACTAAGACTGGTCTATCATGACAAATTTCACAACTCCTCCGATGCACCCCGGACGTGTGCCCACCATAGACTCGTCGTCTCTTCTCTATCACAAGAATTCACATAGATTTGCAATTCTATCTCATAGTTGCCTCACCCAAACCTGCGACAAGACTTCCCCAAACTCAACCCAAAAGAAGGTTGTCCCAACTCTGTCCATAGAATCACCTCAAGGTAGCACAAGTCCTCCCATGTGGAGCAACTTAGCTCCTTGAGGGAGCTCACCTCTCTTCATCCAAGTATGTCTCATAATCGCAGAGCTGATATTTCTCTCATTTTTGTTCAATTCTCCTTCCTTGGTTGTGCACCCTTGTTCTCTTATATGGACTCCAAAGGTCATCGTTGTGAATCGCCACATCATTTGGGTGTGTCACTCCCCTTTGTGAACCATCACGCCCAAATGAATCATTGTGCCCTTTCACGGACCCAGTGCACCCAAAAAAACATGTGCACCCATAAACCGTCATGTCCCTTAGGACCGACACGCCACAACCTCGATGCGTTCCTCATGTCGGTGCACCCTAGCCTCTTTGGTGCACCCATTCTCTTGGTTTCTTCCACCCCATGCTTCACCTCATGCTTGGGCAAGACCCTTGGCATGTTTTCGCGCTCAAGGTGCCTACTTTCCCAACTGGTGTGACTCTTGGGTGAGGGAGCAACCCCAAATTCCATCTCCTTAAGGACTTGGGTAAAGGTGTCCACACCCTTCTAGTCGTCGACCTTACAACCTCCCCCACCTCAAGTAGTTTCCATCCCTAGAAACATCCACAAAATCTGTGATCTCCAAGTCTTTTCCCAAATTCGTGCCTCCATCATAACTATGTTTTCCAGAAACCCCAAGTTTTGTGCTAATTGGAAACCCCAAATTTATGTCAAAGTGGAAACCTCAAGTCTCCTTGTGAAGTGGAAACTCTAAGTTTCTAACTTGCACTGCAATCATATCTTGTGCAACCATCCAAACTACCCTCTTCCCAATGTTGTGTGTGACCAATCCGTCTGCTACAATGGAAGGACATCTCCTCCCTAACTGTGTTCGCAGTGTCCAAGTTGCCACTATCCTATTGCAAAAGTCACACTCTGGTTTTTTGTTGTTGTTGCCTCCATTGTTGCAACCTCAATTAGAACATGAAAATGTCTAAGTGTTGAACTCTTGTGAACTTGTCATTGCATCCATACTTCAACCAACTCTGCCATGTCTCCACATAATGATATAGTCTCAAGTCCTACACTAGTTGGGTAGCTAGTCCAACTGTCCCATCCAGTTCTTGAAATGTACATCTCCATGCTCAAACTTAGTCTTTTCTGTCCACATCTTTGTCACTCCATCCAACTACAAAGACTAAGGAAAGTGTACACCCTTTCCTCCCTACTTCCACATCCAATCTTCGTCAGGGATATCATACGCAATGTCCAAGTCTTGTGCCTCCAAACTGACTAGTGTGTTTGTACTCTTGACCCCCTTGTCATGTCGTTGTTCTTGCCCAAGTCATGAACTATTTGAATGGTTAGTCCAACCGCCACACTCCTTGAGTCTACACACCTTCATGCATAAATTGGTCACTTCCTTTCAAAATTTGATTCATCCGCACAATAACCTCAGACCAAGGCAACGTCACCCCTCACCTTGTTGTACTATGAAGTCACCCTAAAACAAAGTCATATGTGTCAACTTAACTCCATTGTTCACCTCATGGTACAGTAATTCAATATTCTACACATAGTTTGTATCACATCCAATTCTATGAAGAGTTAAGGGAAATCATTGTGCATCTGCACATCCAACCAACTTTTCCCTTGTGAATCAAATTGCGATCAAGTCTAATAGTTTGGCTTCCTTGGATGATTTCTCCTCATGTTCATCTGTGTCTTCAAATATGAAACGCCCCATCTACACCAAGTATTGCACATCCAGACTGCCTTTTCCCCACTACCTTATCACCTGACCATGTAGTTGCATCTACCTCTTTATGCCTTTGAATGGTTAGGCTTCATCCTCAACCATGTTACCCCAAGACAAGAGAAACACCCATGCCCAAGTAATTTTTTCATGTTGCAATATTTCTGTCTACACAATCCTCCAAACTAAGGCAAGTGCTCAACTCACCTTCTTCCATCGAGTCACCTCTCTGCAACTCAAAATATGCAATGGGTGTAGCCAATGCAATCACACTCCTTAAACATCCCAACGAATTTTCCAAAGTGCTCTAAGTAGAACGAGTCACCTCAAAGAACTTCCATGCCTTGGCATGTTTGAACCAATACTTCTTCCATCCTCAAGCAACGACCCTCCCTGTTGACGACAGAAGTCACTCCTGGATTGCAGCAGGAGCAGAGCCCGACGCCCATCAGTTTATGTCACGATTTGTTTATGAAAGAAGTGATCGAATGGAAGTTAACTCAAAACAATATTGTTCCAACTCTGAAACTAGGCCAGGCATGCATGGGCAAGTGAGGTCTTAGATAAACTTCAAATAATGAGTTGTAATAAGGGTGAGTAGGGGGAAGACCTGTATAAGGGGAGTGCAAGGATCTATTATAAACAACAGGTTTCTAACAGACTGTAGGAGAAAGCACTTAAGCATAAGATATTCTTACATTCAAGCACAGAAAACCAGAGAATACAATAATGCAACAATAAATCCTTTATCATAACAAAACTGCAACAGTTCGTGTGAATCAGTCGATCATGAACTCTCTTAGTATAAGATGAAAAATTAGATGGAGTGAGAAGGACTATCTGTCATAAAACAAGAAATCTCTCATACAGATGCATAACTAGGGAACTAGAACGGTTGTTAAACTTTACAGTCGGGAGCTTTTCTCTACCATCGATACCTACAAAAATGGCGAAAACGCCTACATATACTCGAAATAACAATAGCAACAAAATCGAGACATTGCATTAAAAACATTGTGTCTGCATGGCTTCTGACAATCTACACCTACAGTCTCTGAATGGTCGTGCACCTATGGCAGACGCAAGCGAACTCCTGACAGTCCCGTGGGCGAATCGACGTGCTTTTAATTCATCCTCGGACTTTCCCTTTATGGCGGAGATGATATCTAACCACCACCAACTACCTTAATAACTGCTTCCTTGGGATTGAGAATGGCCCGGCCAACTCGACACCTTTGGGATGTGGAGGGCCCCTCGCGCTACCATCTGGATTAGTTGAACGGCCTGATGAACAGACGTGGAGGCCAGTGCGAAGGTTGGGGCACGTAATGGGAGTGGTGGATGGGCAGAGGAGACATGGAGCATGGGGCTTAAGTGGATTAGGAGTAGGGACGACCATACGTAGCTGGAGGGGGAGGGTTGAAGCGCTCTTATGACGAGGCACAATGTTGTAGGGAGGTGACGGGGAAGTCATAAGGCGGCGGGACTGAAGGAGGAGGAGAGGTGAGTTGGGAGATGAGGAACACCTAGCATGAGGTGTCAGGCGAAAATGAGAAAAAGGCAAAGGTGTGCCACGAGGATGCCTGGACAGGTGACGTGGAGAGAGGAGGACACATGGAAGCTAGAAGGAGGACGATGGACGGGGAGCGGCGGCTCGGGAGGTGGCACGGCGGGGGAAGGCCCCACATTGATTAAAAGAAGAGCAGCTGAGAAGGGTGGGATTGCATATGCACCATTGATCTGGGCGCTCTGATCGTAGCCGTCGAAGAGGTGCACCCTTGATTCCGGACCCCCCCCCTCCTCTTAAAGGTAAAAAGGTGGGGGGGCTCCGGAATCCAATGTGCGTCGTTGATCCGGGCGCTCTGATCGTAGCCGTCGGAGAGGTGCGCCCTCGATTCCGGACCCCCCCCTCCGCTTAAAGGTAGAAAGGTGGGGGGGCTCTCGAATCTGCTCTTGAACGTAGATCTGAGCGAGCAGATCCTGGCCACCCAGATCCATGCCCCCTTTAAGTCCAATGCACCCGAGTTTCATCGATGGATGGACGACTGAGATAACTTTGGCGCTTTCACTATGAAAATCCCGAAAGGCCCCACCTGTGGCTCAGATCTTGTGTCGTGTGTCCTTCAGATGGATGACCCCGATTCTTTCGAGATTTCTGGCACCGAGGGTTCACGATGCAACGCTTCTCAAAATCCCGATTGGCCAAACTGCGAAAGCATGGATGTACGTCGCGTGTCCTCCATAGGAACGGTCGAGGTGGCATTTGATGTTAGAAGAGGGATGCCTCCATTATCAGGCTCGCTTGACGTGACCGGGTGCTAGGACCATGGGCTTAACTTCAAAGGCGCTTATCGGCGTTTCGGGGTTCGGGGTTTTGAGACATAAAATGATGAGGAGCTCTTACCCCTCGAATCCTCGAATGCCGACATGACATGATCGCGCACCACGTGTCCTTTTGGATGGACGACCGAGATCCTTCATGAATGTATATAGACGCTACCCATCGCGCTAATCCCGACGCAACTCCACTAACCGCGATTTCCCGTCGACCGTCGATCTGCTCCTATGGATGAATCTGGGCCGTTGACAACCTAATTTCGCCCGCTCACTTGATTTTCAGCCTGAAATAGGGCCTTACGTGCTACACTTGGGCGATCTTCACGCAACCTGCAGACCTGGATGCTCTTAGGCCCAAGACAAGAAATGTCGCTAACATTAGGCTCCATGGGGGATAGAGTCATCCCTGTGATTCTCTAAGGATTCATTTTGCAGATCCAGTGCCTTGCTGTTGGTCTATGGAGTCATTTATTAAGCCGAAAACAGAAAACAATATTTACAAAACAAAAGAAGCCGCCCGCGGCTTACAAAAAACATTTTTTTAAGAAATGCCCATTTACTGGGCCATCAAAAACTTCTCTGCCTTCCAAATCCTGTAACCTGTAAGTGTTGTTTGAAAATACCTCAGAGATATTGAAAGGCCCAAACCAGAGGGCATCAAACTTACTGTGTTTTCCCCTATCCTGCCTGGGTGCATCCCATTTGAGCACCAGTTCGCCCAGCTCGAAATCTTTCTTTCTGCTCTTTCTGTCAAATGTTTTCTTGATCTTTTGTTGATGATGGTAGGCCCTGTCCATGACCTGTTCCCTGATCTACTGTACTTCCACCAACTGATGAATCCTTCTGACCATATGGTCAGGCTCTCCTTCTAGGTCCTGGAGAAATTTCACCACAGATAAAGCGAGCTGAGTAGGGAAAATAGTCTCTGTTCCGTAAACAAGTTGGAAAGGTGAGATGCCCAGGGACTTCTTTGTTGTCACTCGATCGGCCCATAGAGAAAATTTGAGCTTGGAATCCCAGACCCTTTTATTACCTTCCAATAGTTTTTTAATGAGCTTGATCAGGCTTTTATTGGAAGACTCCACCAGTCCATTTCCTTGAGGATAATAGGGAGTAGAGTGGATCAGCAAAATCTCAAACTGTTCACAGAACTTGACCAGAGGCTCAGACCTGAAAGAGGCAGCATTGTCGGTGACGATTTTGCTGGGAGAGCCAAATCAGACTATGATATCCTCCAGGAAGCTGATAATTACTTTGTGAGAAATACTCCTGGTAGGGGTAGCTTCTATCCACTTGGTGAAATAGTCTGTCGCAGTCAGGATCCATCTGTGTTGACCACTTGAGGGAGGATGAATTTCTCCGATGAAGTCTAACCCCCATTGTTGAAATGGTGCCGAAGCTACTACAGGCTTTAATGGCAGCGATTTGAGCTGTTGTTTTCCTGAGAACTTTTGGCATTTGATGCAAGCTCTGATTTCCCTGCAGACATCAACGAATAAAGTAGGCCAGTAATATCCAGCCCTGAGGATCTTATGAGCAGTGGTCTTCCAGAAATGATGCCCCCCGCAAAGGTCGTTATGGAAATCAAACATAACCTTCTGGGCTTCTTGCGAGTCCAGGCATCTTAAAAATACCCCTAGAGGGTCTTTATAGTACAAGGCTTGGTCAATGAGGCAGTATCTGACCGCCTTGAGCTTTAAAGCTCTCACCTTGCTTTTTCCCATTCCATCAGGAGGCTTCAATTCTTGTAGAAAGTACAAGATATCCTTGTACCAGGTGCATGTTGCTAGTGATAAGGCACCCTGAGAATTCTTATTGGATGACTCAACTTGCGGATTTTCTGAACAGGCGTTGATGAAGCTAATCCCCAAGGCTTTACAATTGGATTCATCCAGTAGCTTGGCTAAACCCTGCCCCTTTATCAACTTGGTGGGCTTAATCTCTAGATCAAACTCTAGGATCTTGGCAATCCACTTACCTCTTCTCCCATCTATGTCAGGCTGTACAAGGATGTCCTTCACAGAGGCAGAAGGAACGTATGCGGTCACTTTTGAGTGCAGGACATAGACTCTGAAAGATTTGAAAGCTTTCACTAAGGCATAGGCCTGTTTTTCCATGATTTCATACCTGATCTCTGCACCTCTTAATGCCTTTCTGAAGAAGGCAATGGGTTGTTCTTTCCCTTCCTCATTTTTCTGCAACAAGACCACTGCTACCGTATCAAAAGAAGCAAAAGAGAAAATTAGGAACTCTTTGGAATAGTCAGGACTGATCAGCACAGGTGCCTCAGTCAATGCCCTTTTTATTTGGATAAAAGATTACCTGGGTTCAGCGGTCCATTTCACTTCACTTCCCTTCCTGAGCATGGCTGTGATGTGTTTCACCAACTCAGCAAAATTTGAGATGAATCTCCTCAAGAAATTAATCTTCCCCAAAAAGGCATGAACTTCCTTCTTGGATCTATGAAGTGATAGGGTTTGAATTGCCTCTACCCTGCTAGGATCAATCCTCACTCCCTCTACTGATACTATATGGCCTAATAACTTCCCCTCCCTCATAGAAAACAAAGATTTCTTGGGGTTTAGGGATAGGCCAAACCTCTGACACTTCAGGAAAACTTTCCTCAAGTGGCAGCGATTCTCCTTATCTGACCTGGAGAAGACCGTGATGCCATCTAGATAGATTACCACAAACTGGTCCTTCTCCCCGATGAAGGCTATGTCCATGGCTCGCTGAAATGTTGCTCATGCATTCATCAATCCAAAAGGCATTTTGGCATACATGAATGTCCCCCAAGGAGTGGTGAAGGTTGTTTTTTCTCTGTCCTCAGGAATGACTGATATCTGATTATAACCAGAAAAGTCGTCAATCATGGATATCCTAGATGCACCCGTTACCCTTTGCAATATGTGTTCCATGTTGGGTAGGGGATAATTGTCTTTCCTTGAGCTCCTATTCAGGTTCCTGAAATCAACACAGAGTCTGATTTCTCCACTTTTCTTCCTTACTAGGACCAAATTGGCCACCCATTCGAAATATCTCAAGGGGACAATGATTTGGGAATCTAGCAATTTCTTCACTTCTTTTTCCATGACAGGTAGTAACATGGGATTTATCTGTCTGAGCTTCTGCCTGAACGGTTTAGCCTCTTCTTTCAGTGGGATCTTGTGCTCAATGACATATGTGTCATAAGTCTTGAGGTCTTCGTATGTCCATGCAAACACATCAACAAACTCTTTCAGCAACTCAGTATATTTGGCCCTTTGTTCTCTGGTCAAACTGCTTGATAATTTGACAAACCTAGGCTCCTCCTATGTGCCAATGTTGCATTCAGTTGTATCAACATCTTCATTTGAAACCCTACCCTTTATTGCCACATCATTCCCATTGAACAGTCTTTCCAAAGGGACTAGTCCTCTCGGAATGTGATTGTTGGGCAGCTGAATAATCTGGTGATTAGAAATTTCATTTAAAAACACCTCAGGGTGAGGGTCACCTTCCGAGTCAGGATCCTGATCAATGTGCAACGTAGAAAATTCATCAACAGATTGGAGAAATTTTTTGATCTCCAGATCATCTTCGAATACCTTCCAATGCTTGACATTGTCCGGTATAGAGGGCCTATATCTTATTTCAACATCATATTTGACCCTAGGCAGCAGAGGAACTTTGAGCAAACTAGCTGAGACAGCTAAGGAATCAGCTGAAGTATTTTCCCCCCTCGGGATGAAAGAAATGTTAAAGGCCAAGAAAAAATCATCAATCAGGTCCCATACTTCATTTCTGTAATTTTTGAGTCGAGGATTAATAGCACGATAAGCATTTCTGACTTGTTGGATAATCAACTCAGCATCTCCAAATATTGTTATCTCTTTAATTCCCATTTCCTCTGCAGCCCTCATACCCAGAACAAGAGCTTCATATTCTGCCACATTGTTGGTGGTTTCAAATTCCAGCTTGTATGACAGAGATATGGTCTCTTGACAGGGCGATATGAAAATCACTCCAGCCCCTGCACCTATTCTAGAGGAAGCTCCGTCAAAGAACATTTTCCAAACAGAGGTGGTTGGAGGAGGTATCTCCTGATTAAGAATGGGATACTTTCTGATCTGTAAAGGGACCTCAGGAGTTTCAGTGATCTGCAACAAACTAGACCCTAAATCGATGTCAAGTGCAAAGATGGGGTGATTAGTGGGGTTTGCTTCATCACTGACAATATAGGCTAGCTAGGCTTCTCTGTACAACCTCCTGTGTTCCCCTCCAAAGACCGGAATGGTGGCATATGTGAGATCCATCTGTAATGTTCCTCCAAGCCTTTTAATCCAAGACCTTGACAACAACATGTCAAACTTGGGGGGAACGTCAGCTACCACAATATCCATGACCACACTCTTCATGGGCAGCTGAAACAAAGAAACCACCAGGTCTTTGATGACTCCCAAACATTGCACCCTCCTTGAATCAAAAGAGTACAAGTCATGATAGGCCTTTGTCACTTCCAGTCCCAGTTCTTCCATGACTAACTTGGGCATAAGGTTATGGGAAGCTCCTGAATCCATGAGGCAATTATGCAACACTTTATCATGTATGTTCAGGGAAGTGTAGAAGGGAGGGGATGAATCATCTCTGTCTTCTACCATGGGACCTAGGATGACAGCTGGTTTCTCATCTTGAAGGTTCACTGAGTCAGAGGGAGGCCGGGGGGACTCATATTGTAGAAACTTGGAGAGGGACCTTTTGAAATCTTCATTTTTAACGAGTTCAGATAGGGGTACAAGAATTCTAATCTTCTGAATCTCATGCTCAAAATTGAAGGAGGGGATAGGATTAGGAGCTTCCCTTACCTCAGTGACAGGCTCCTTGGCTGCTAGCAAAGCACTCTGAGTTTTCTTTTCTTTAGTAGTGGCTGCTGCAGATTTAGTAGGCCTATCTGCTATGAGGGGCTGGTCTTGGTTGTCAAAGTCTCCTTCTTTCTTTCTTGACCTGAGATTGTATCTGTTAGAGGTGTGACCGGCCCTTTCTCCCTTACCTAACTCATGGATTTGGATGTTCATCAGGGATTTTTCATATGTAGACTGAGTCAAATGGGGAAAAGGAGGAGCTTCTTCGACACAATGAATTTCGGGGTCGAACTCATCTATCTCCTCCCCTACCTCATGAGTAACTAGGTTATTTTGGAGAGGGGTTTGAATCCTTTGATCTTCTCTGTCTTTTTCCCTTTGTTCCCTTGGGAAGGCCTGTGTTCCATTGTTATTAGGTCTCCTGAAACCTCTACCTTCAGCATTCTGGGGATTTCTGTACATGGGATTCCCTTCTAACTCCCACCTTTCCATCCTGGCAGAAAGTGATTTTAGTACTCTAGCCGTCTCATCTGTCTGAAGGGGCAGGGGAGAGGAACTGGATGAGGAAACTTCAGGCCTCTGCTTGGATATGTTTCTACCAGCAGTGTTCCTGAGTCGGTCAACAACCAATATATTAGATTCTACCTCCACGGCTGCATCCTGCATATAGGCCAGAGTAGTGGCTCTTCTTTCCCTCAACAGGAGGCAGAAATCAGGATCAAAGGCGCTAGCATAAGTGATCTTTGCAGAGGCTTCAGAGGGTTTTATCTCAGCAGGGATTTTGTTGTACATTTTATTAAATCTCTTAGAGAAGTCAGAGACAGACTCTCCTTCTTTTCTCTTCAACGACCCAAACTCTATCATGTAATACATGAAATCCTTTTTATCTCCCCACTGTCTCAAAAAGGCACTATCTAAAGCTTCGATCCCATCAATAGATCTAGGAGGTAGGGCCTTAAACCATTTTATAGCCTCGCCTTGGAGACTATGAACAAAAATCCTCATCCATACGTCTGCATGCATGATGACATTATCATCTGTGAAACGGTAAAAGGCTTCTAGGTGTTCTTCTGCAGTTATGTCCCCCTCACCTGTAAACTTGGGTAGCTGCTTGAGGTAACCGTCTGTCGGGAGGGCATTGAGAGGCTGAGGTAACACAAGGGGGGCATACCTAGCGGCTATAATAGCCTCCATTTTGGTCATAGGGGGATTTACTCCTACCATGGGAATATTCGGTGGAGGAGAACTCGGAGGAGAAGGAGCTCGAAAAGGGGATACTGGGGATGAGCTTCTAAGGGGAGTGGGAAACAATAGGGGATTTAGGGAGAAGGCTAGCGAGCTTAAGTCGGTTGATGTTTCCCTTCGCGCAGAAGCGGCAACAGTAACAAGAGGATGAGTGGTAAAGCCAGGAGTGGGGAAATCTTTTGTTGTCCTGGTTCTACGCCAAGGTACAGCTTCAGGAGAAATGGGAGTGACAAGGATTTCTCCCTTTAATCCCAAACCGGGGGGGAAACCTCAACATGAACACTCTCGAAATTCAGGAAACGGGAAACTTCAGAAAGCGGTCTGCTAGGAAACTGAGGAGGAGAAAATGGAGTTCTTACAAAAGGAGATGGCGGATTACCTGGTTCAGCAGCGATAGCTTCTCCCTCAGAGGCCTTTCCTTTTCCAAGGACCACCTCCCAATCAGTTTCAGGTGTAGCTAGAGGCAGTTGTGGATGGGACCGTGTGTGTCTGCCTCTGAAAGCCACAATTGACACAGCAGGTTCACCACAATGGAGTCGTCACAACGGAGTCGCTAGGTGCACAGTAGCAATCTTCAAAGGCTCTGATACCTGATGCACCTTCAGAATCAAAGGCTCAATGTCGTTCAATCCCAGGGAAAATTTTCAACTTTGTCCCCGGCAGCGGTGCCATAAATGTTGGCGACGGAAGTCACTCCTGGATTGCAGCAGGAGCAGAGCCCGACGCCCATCAGTTTATGTCATGATTTGTTTATGAAAGAAGTGATCGAATGGAAGTTAACTCAAAACAATATTGTTCCAACTCTGAAACTAGGCCAGGCATGCATGGGCAAGTGAGGTCTTAGATAAACTTCAAACAGTGAGTTGTAATAAGGGTGAGTAGGAAGAAGACCTGTATAAGGGGAGTGCAAGGATCTGTTATAAACAACAGGTTTCTAACAGACTGTAGGAGAAAGCACTTAAGCGTAAGATCTTCTTACATTCAAGCACAGAAAACCAGAGAATACAATAATGCAACAATAAATCCTTTATCATAACAAAACTGCAACAATTCGTGCGAATTAGTCGATCACGAACTCTCTTAGTATAAGATGAAAACTTAGATGGCGTGAGAAGGACTATCTGTCATAAAACAAGAAATCTCTCATACAGATGCATAACCAGGGAACTAGAATGGTTGTTAAACTTTACATTCGGGAGCTTTGCTCTACCATCGATACCTACAAAAATGGCGAAAACGCCTACATATACTTGAAACAACAATAGCAACAAAATCGAGACGTTGCATTAAAAACATTGCGTCTGCGTGGCTTTTGACAATCTACACCTGCAGTCTCTGAATGATCGTGCACCTATGGCAGACGCAAGCGAACTCCTGACAGTCCCGTGGGTGAATGGACATGCTTTTAATTCGTCGTTGGACTTTCCCTTTATGGCGGAGATGATATCTAACCACCACCAACTACCTTAATAACTGCTTCCTTGGTATTGAGAACGGCCCGGCCAACTCAACACCTTTGGGAGGTGGAGGGCCCCTCGCGCTGCCATCTGGATTAGATGAACGACCTGATGAATAGACGTGGAGGCCAGTGCGAAGGCTGGGGCACGTAATGGGAGTGGTGGATGGGTAGAGGAGATATGGAGCGCGGGGCTTAAGTGGATTAGGAGTAGGGACGACCATACATAGTCGGAGGGGCAGGGCTGAAGCACTCTTATGATGAGGCACAATGCTATAGGGAGATGATGGGGAAGTCATAAGGCGACGGGACTGAAGGAGGAGGAGAGGTGAGTTGGGAGATGAGGAACACCTGGCATGAGGTGTCAGGTGAAATTGAGAAAAAGGGAAAGGTGTGCCATGAGGATGCGTGGACAGGTGACGTGGAGAGAGGAGGACACATGGCATCTAGAAGGAGGACGATGGATTGCAGAAGGTCCATGTTATGAAGTGAAGTGGAAGATAGGCTGTAGGGGAGCGACGGCTCGGGAGGTGACACGGCGGGGGAAGGCCTCACATTGATTAAAAGCATAGTGGCTAAGAAGAGTGGGATTGCCTATGCGTCGTTGATCCGGGCACTCTGATTGTAGCCGTCGGAGAGGTGCGCCCTCGATTCCGGACCCCTCCCCTCTGCTTAAAGGTAGAAATGTGGGGGGGCTTCGGAATCCAATGTGCGTCGTTGATCCGGGCACTCTGATCGTAGCCGTCAAAGAGGTGCACCCTCGATTTCGGACCCCCCCCCCTCCACTTAAAGGTAGAAAGGTGGGGGGGCTCCGGAATCTGCTCCTGACCGTAGATCTGAGCGCGTAGATCCTGGTCGCCCAGATCCATGCCCCCTTTAAGTCCAATGCGCCCGAGTTTCATCGATGGATGGACGGCTGAGATAACTTCGGTGCTTTCACTATGAAAATCCTGAAAGGCCCCACCTATGGCTCAGATCTTGTGTTGTGTGTCCTTCAGATGGACGACCCCGATTCTTTCGAGATTTCTGGCACCGGGGGTTCACGATGCAACGCTTCTCAAAATCCCGATTGGCCAAACCGCGAAAGCACGAATGTACGTCGCGTGTCCTCCACAGGAACGGTCGAGGTGGCATTTGATGTTAGAAGAGGGATGCCTCCATTATCAGGCTCGCTTGACGTGACTGGGTGCTAGGACCATGGGCTTAGCTTCAAAGGCGCTTATCGGCATTTCAGGGTTCGGGGTTTTGAGACGTAAAATAACGAGGAGCTCTTACCCCTCGAATCCTCGAATGCCGACATGACATGATCGCGCACCACGTGTCCTTTTGGATGGACGACCGAGATCCTTCATGAATGTATATAGACGCTACCCATCGCACTAATCCCGACGCAAATCTGCTAAACGCGATTTCCCGTCGACCGTCGATCTGCTCCTATGGATGAATATGGGCCATTGACAACCTAATTTCGCCCGCTCACTTGATTTTCAGCCTGAAATGGGGCCTTACGTGCTACGCTTGGGCGTTCTTCACGCAACCTACAGACCTGGATGCTCTTAGGCCCAAGACAAGAAATGTCGCTAACACTCCCGAATCTTTGATTCATCTCACAATCATTCGCAAGACACCAAGGTACAATTTGCCTCATCTAATGTCCCATACCAAAGGCAAGTGAACACTACCCAAGTCACTTGGTCTGCGTTCTGCCCATTTAGGTTGACTAGCAACAATTCTTGGTCGAACTCTTTACTGAATCCATTCATCTACTAGAATAGAACTACCTTGCACCTCCTACAAGTGTCCAAACCCTAGCATTGTCGTCGTGACTGTCAAGTGATCGCATGACCCAATAAATTTGTATAAGGCACCAACGCCCTAATATACATCATCCATCCTCTCAAACTCAACACATCTAGACCTCACTTCTTACTTCATCACATCGACCTATCCAATGCGCCTCATCAAAGATTTAGGCAACTTCCTTAAGACACATCCACAACTGCATCAAAATCTGTCTAAGTCCACCACAGGACTCGTCCAAGTAGGTGACCCCAAGCTCTTTTCACATTCACCCAGTCAAGGCGTCCGAAATTGTTACAAGACTTCTTTGAATCTACACCACTTGAGCCACCCTCAAGTCAGTCGGTTTTGACCATGGAAACTGATTACACTTGAATCACCAAGTCATCTAACTTCCCTTCAAAGAACTATGATTCCAACACTTATTAAATGCAAGAACTCAAAACCAATCGTACCTTCATAATGACATTCTTGGTTGCACCCATGGTTCAAGTCTGTTTTGTTGGACCTTTACTTGCCCAAGCAACTGACCCTCCACATGAACTCCCTTCAATCATTGTTTGAAGCTCCATAAACCTGCATAACACCTTCACTGCGCTATAAGGATAAGTTCATTCGTCCACTTAAAAAAACATCTAAGTCCCAAACTTCTCATGAAATTGGTCGAAATCATCTCCAATGTCCTGCCATCACCACACACACCATCCAATTGTCAAGTCATAATGTTGTTAACTAACCTGCATAACTCTATAAAGAGTCACCTCATCTGAAGGCTGCAGTCGACCCACTTGTCAGACAACCCAACTCAACTTAATTGTTGTTCTTGGTGATGCATGGCACGAATATGTCTTGATGAAAATGTTCCCAACCAACTACCTTGTTGCGAAGATGCTCTAGGCCACCTCAAGTCATCCAACTCACCCAAGTGCTTCCACTTGTTGCAACCCATAACTGCTCCCCTTCACAATCACTTATGCAATCACCCTTTGTGCTCACTTCTTTGATCACTTTTTTTATTAGATCTACGACAAGTTTTGCAGTCATCTACATTTCCCAAGTGCTCGATTCACCCAACGAACTCTTCTCTCGGTCTTTTCAAGGTATGCACACAAGTCTGGCACTTAATTTTGTCGCAAGTCAAACCAACCAAGTATGTACTGAGACTATCTTTGCGAAAGTTCAGTCCACCTTACCGAACCTTCACCAAGTATGTGCCCAAACTACCTCTGCGATCAACTCTACGACAAGTTATGCGATGAAATCTGCAATCACCCACCCTGTCCAAGTGCTTCGTTTCACTATAAACTCTTCTCTCAGTCTATACAAGGTGTGCGCTCAATTCAACATTCAACTACATTGTCAATCATAACCTTTTTCATAAGTCTGATGCAAAGTCTCTGTGATGAATCAATTCACTCCAACGAATCATTCACCATGTCTAGGAACGTTCCCACTAAAGTATCTTTGCAATGAATTGTGAAACCAACTGTAGTGTGCCTCAACACAACCATTTTGATTGCGCCAGTGGTGAAGAGCCAAATCTTCTCTGATACCATATGTTACCTCCCCACAGTGTGCCTACCCAAATATTGTGATCATGCACCTCTTGAGGGCATGTGACACCATGATGTTTCTCACGTGGATGCTTGACAACACCAAGGAGACTTCGTCTGAACTATGCCTCTTCACCTAAAGCATACCCATACTATGTTCTAAGCTACGAGTGAGTCACACTCCTACTCTAGTGCAACTCACTTGTATACTTAGACAATTTGTTAGCAGTCTTAACACTTGGTCATTTAAGCATACATCCACGAAACAAAGAGAACACTTGCGAAACAACCAAGAGACACACAAATATAGTGTAGGTGGCATAAGACATTCCTAACTCTGGGCTAAATCTTATTATTGTGAAACAGTTACAATATGAGCACTATCGGCTCATTTTACAACGTAGCAGAGTCACACGACTCAACTCACCTCACCAAGACACTCATACGCAGATTCATCACACCAAAACTCGTTTTCATGACAACTTTCGCAACTCCTGTGGTGCACCCAGACTTGTTCCCACCACAGACTCATTGTCTCTTCTCTATCACAAGACTTCACACAGACCTGTGGTTCTATATCATAGCTGCCTCACCCAGACCAGTGACAAGACGTCCCAAAACTCAGCCCAAATGAAGGTCATCCCAACTCTGTCCACAGAATCACCTCAAGGCAGCACAAGTCCTCCCATGTGAAGTGACTTGGTTCCTTAAGGGAGCTCGCCTCTCTTCGTCCAAGTCTGCTTTAGAATTTTAGAGTTGATCTTGGTCTCCTTGTTGTTCAAATCTCCTTCCTTGGTTGTGTGCCCTTGTTCTCTTATATGTACTTCAAAGGTCTTCATCACGAAGCATCGCATCCTTTGGTTGTGTCACACCCCTTCACGAACCATCACATCCAAATTAATTGTTGTGCCCTTTTGTGAACTTGGTGCACCCAAACAAAATTGTGCACCCATCAACCGTCGCGTCCCTTGGGATCGGTGCACCCCAACCTTGGTGCGTTCCTCATGCCAACGCACCCCAACCTCTTTAGTGCACCCCTTCTCTTGTTTGCTTCCACCCTTAGCTTCACCTCATGCTTGGGCAAGCCCCTTGGCATGTTTGCACTGTGATGTCTCATTCCCAAGAGTAGGCCAGCAGGGAGTGACTTAGCAGTCTATGTGTTCCTGTAGACTATAGTTAGGAACAAACAGGGAACAAGATGGATAAATAAGGAGGAATTGATGGTTAAACGATGAATTAAGCCAAAATACTTAGGAAAAGTCACTTAAGCCTAAGTCAACGAAGAATTAGAATGAAAAGGTGTTAAAGGGGGAATTAATTATTCACCTTAGGAGGAAAAGCGTCTAGCTTAAGTGAGGTCAATGGTAAATTATATCGGGAATGGTATAAAGGGAGGAATTTGACCTATTTCCTCATTATGCATTGTTATGAGTTGATGTTGAGACTTACCTAAGGAGGAAGAGAGTCGAGCTTGTTGTTTTGTGGATTTCTGGAGGAAACCACCACCATTAATCGGTTTCAGTGTTGAGAGACACACCCTAACCCATCGAAGATACCATCCAGGTATTTCACCGATCTATTCAAGAGTATCTAGTACAGTGTGCGCAGCTCATCCAGTGAGGGCGCAAGTCAGATTGAGGGTTTGTGGAGTTGCACGAGGTCTGAGCTCAGATTGCAGTTTCCTTCCGACCCAGTGGAGATCCATCTAGGGTGCTTCTATTGAGACATTTATCATCAGATTCTGATGGTGGAATCTTGTAGAGCGCATCATCCAGCCATTTAGGGCGCAGCTCTTCCAGCAGTGCATTTGGGGTTGCAGACGGAGCATCAGGACAAATCCGGAGAAACCCTTCCGACCCAGTTCTACATTTGGCAAGATGATCATTTTGAGCCCTATAGTAGTCGATTTCATCGGTGGAATCATTTGGGGCGCATCCAGTGTCCCAGGAGGTGCGCAAACCCCCCAGGGGTCCAGATCCAGTACCTCAAAGGCCAGATCTAGTATCTGACACTCATCCATTCTAGTCTATAGGCTAGGCGCTTCTATTGGAGTAGTTTATGGTGCATTCTGACGGTCTATCCTTCTGAACGAGTTTTCCAATTGGTAGCGGTTACCCTAATTGTCCAAAGTCGCATATTTCTGTTGATCTATCAGTGCATGCATCAGATCTGCATTCATCTTCTAATCGGGGGTATTTTTATGCTATTTGATTGTATTCCAGTGACAATCCATGAGATCTAGCTGACGATTATACTCTATATTTCCAGTGTGTTATTTTATTTCCATGCTTAAGTTGCATAATATATGTTATTGGGCAGTTGATGTTATTTACTTCCGCATGCATCTTTTATATACTGTTTAAAACATAAATACGAAACATGCACCTCAAATAACCAACATGCACATGCAATAACCATAAAGATCTCAAACACACAACTGAAACGGATCCAGAAACCCCCAGTGTATCAGATCTGTAAGAGAGAACATTGGACCAGTAGCAAATATCTTGATCTGCGGGATCAGGGATATTTCAGTGGTATCAGAGATTTAGTCCTGCCAGTCTGTGACTAAAGACAATGAATACAACAGAAGAACCAGATGGTCGTGACCAAGTAGGTGACGAATATGTCACTTACAATAGGCCCAGGGAAAGGAGGGATAGGCCTAACTTTCTTCCCTTCCCTCCCATTTCAGAGGAAGAGGAAGAGGCACACAGAGAATCAGAGAGAAGAGAAGAGCGTGAAGCAGAGAGGAGGCTAGGTGACAGATATGAGTGACCAGAGGGCAATGGTAAGGCCCCCGTGGATCCAGATGCAACCTTCATGCAGGTTATCAGTGATATGCTAGCTAGTCAGTGGACCATGTCTCAATCTTTGGCTCAGGTAGTGGATAGACTGGCTATGGTAGACATCTCGAGCACACAAGCCCCACATGTAGCATAGGGGAACTCAGGGGCATGTAGTAGACCCCAGTCACCCACTCGCACATACACCTCTGGGAGTAGGATCCCATGTCCGTTGTTTCACAGTTTCTAGAGGGCACCCCCAGTAACAGCACAGATACCGATAGCATAGAGACCGCCCACTCATGCAAAGGATATTGCAGAGTATTAGAGAGAGTATGCAGCATTGGGCCGTGACTTCCATTAGGATATGACCTTAGTCAAGTATTGTGGACTCAGACTCAGGAACTACCCCAGAGAGCCACAGAGGGGAGGACCACATCAGCAGCAGCAGCAACAGGGGCATAACATTGATTTCACCTGAAAATTTGGTAAACTCACCATACCTTCTTTTGACGGATCATCCAAATGCACCGCCAAATCTTGGGTACATAAACTAGGCACCTACTACAAGCTCAACTAGATGACCAAGTCAGAGGCCATAAGCTTCTCCACCTTACACTTGGAGGGTGAGGCACATGAGTGGTGGTATCACGGATTGGTGACATTGGGTCACAGTCGCATCACCTCCTACAGAGAGTTCACAAAGAGACTCATGGATAGATTTGATAGGAGGGATCCAGAGATCCATTTTAGAGATCTAGCCCAGTTGAGACAAACTGGCACAAAAGAGGCATTCATCTCAGAGTTTTAGAGGGTAGCAGTGGCAGTGATAGACATATCTGAGCCCCGATTGGTCATGTTATTCACAGAAGGGCTCACAAAACCCTTGAGAGGATGGGTGAAGGCCTACCGGCCTCATACCTTGCAGGATGTCATCCGACGCACTAGAGATTTGGTGGATTCAGTGCCAAAAACTAAACCCTTCACCAAACCCTTTGTACCACAGAAAGACAAGGATCAGAAGAATCCTCAAAGGGAATGGAAGGGAAAGCCCAAATTGGATGATGATACGCGACGGGAGTTGATGAGGACGAATCTTTGCTTCTCCTGCAGAGACCCTTGGGTCCCAGGGAAAAGACGCATGGGAAAGGGATAGATCCACTACATCGAAGTGGAATCAGGTAGTGAGGAGGAGGAGGAGGATATTGAGGCATAGAAAAAAAATGATTCAGAGACTGAGACCACTCATGAGCTAGAGCAGCAGCCGAAGAAACCTAAGATACTGGCAAGGGCACAACCTAAGGAGGAGGCAAAACCTCGTAGAGAGGTGAAAGGGGGAACCACATCCACCCTTTTAGAAGTACCCAGGTACAACACTCTCAGGCTCAAAGGGTACAGGGGCAACGCAAGACAACTTTAATTGATGGTGGGGCCACCCACAACTTCATAGATGTGTCCTTAGTATCCAGGAGGGGGTTACACACAGAGGATTTTGAGGGATTCCATGTGGCAGTGGATGATAGATACACGATGACATGTTTGGACATGATCCCTGACCTAGAGGTCAAACTAGGAAACTACACCTTGACAGACACCTTTTATATAGTTGACCTATCATATACTAATGCCGTGTTAGGGGTACAGTGGTTATTCATTAGGAGAGATTGGGTTCAACTATTAGACGTTGACCATGAGCTTCAGAGATTCCAGTGGATCGTGAGTTGTGTTGAGGGGCATGTCTACAGGAGCACATCGAGTAGTATCAGCAAAGAGGATGGAGCGTATCTTTCATCATGGAGATGTGGCTTACGCAGTAGAGTGTTTGATCACCACGTGGAAGGATTCTGAGGGTAGGGAGCATTACCACCCATAGGTCATAGAGATTTTGGGTCAGTATGAGTCAGTATTTGGGCCGATACCACCAGGGAGACCGCCCGATAGGGGTTTTGAGCACATGATTGAGTTAGAGGCAGGAGCTACACCAGTTATTTCAACACCCTACAAGCACCCCAAGAAATGCAAGGACAAGATTGAGAAAGCAATCAAAGAATTTCTTGCTATGGGGCACATCAGGCCCATCATGAGTCCTTTTGCATATTCAGTCGTCCTGGTACTGAAGAAGGATGGCGCATTACAGATATGCATCAATTACAGAGCACTCGATAAGAAAACGATCAAGAATCGTTACCCCATTCCATGCATAGATGAGTTGATGGATGAGTTACATGGGGCAGTCTTCTTCACTAAGATTTATCTATGCTCAGGATACCATCAGATCAACATCAGGGAGCAGGACATTGAGAAGACACCGTTTCGGTGCCATTTCAGACAATTTGAGTTCTTGGTCATGCCATTTGGATTGACCAACGCACCAACCACTTTCCAGTCTTGCATGAATCATATCTTTAGAGGACAGTTGAGGAAGTACATCCTGGTATTCTTCGGCGACATATTGATCTACAACAAGACATGGGATGAGCATCTAGCACATTTTGGGGAGGTCTTGGGTATTATGCAGGCACAATCTTTATATTCCAAGGAATCCAAATGTGAATTTGGCATGAGAGAACTATTGTACTTGGGGAATATCATCAGTGGGAAGGGAGTATAGGTTCATTAGGAAAAGATCAGGGCCATTTTGGATTGGCCAATGCCCAAGAATCTCATGGAGCTAAGAGGATTATTTGGGTTATGCAGTTACTATAGGTGGTTCATCAAGGGTTTTTCACAGTTGGGAGCACCACTCACAGACTTGACCAAGAAGGGTGATTTTCATTGGACAG
Source organism: Picea sitchensis (assembly GCA_010110895.2). Taxonomy (NCBI): domain Eukaryota; kingdom Viridiplantae; phylum Streptophyta; class Pinopsida; order Pinales; family Pinaceae; genus Picea; species Picea sitchensis. Next base: position 2,823 of record SNQJ01S0098120.1, on the reverse strand, counting down.
AGGATTCACAACAGACATTCGACAAAATGAAGGAGGTTATGACCACATGCCCTGTTCTAGCCCTTCCAGACTTCTCACAGCCATTTGTCTTGGAGTGCGACGCATCAGGGGTGGGGATTGGAATATTTTTAATGCAGGGGAGCCACCCCATCGTGTTTGAGAGTAGAAATCTCAACGAGTTGGAGAGAATCTATCCTATTTACGATAAGGATATGCTAGCGATCATGCATGCCTTAACCAAATTCAGGCAGTATCTTGTTGGCAGCAGGTTTGTAGTGAAGAATGATCATAACAGTCTCAAGTATTTCCTTGATCAGAAAGACCTCAGTGAGAGGCAACAGAAGTGGGTCTCAAAGATCCAAGCCTTTGACTTTGACATTGAGTATGTCAAGGGAAAAAGCAATATCGTGGCAAATTCCTTGTCCAGGAGGCCAGCAGGATGTTCGATGATGGACATTTGTACAGATTGGAAAGCTCATTTGTTGGGAGAATACTCCAAAAACAAATTTGCTTGTGAGGTGATGGACAGACAGATGATTGATGATAGATACCAGGTTCTTGATGACGTAATTTTCCACAAGGACCAGATCTACTTGGTTCCATAATCCACCATGAAGGGGAAAATTCTGAAGGTATGTCATGATTCGCCTACGGTAGGGCATCAGGGGTACTTCAAAACATATAGGCAGATCAGGGAGAGATTCTCATGGAAGGGTCTCAAGGATGATGTGTTGAAACACATACGAGAGTGCATGACTTGTCAGCAGAACAAGTTCGAGCATACACACCCCGCATGGCTATTACAGCCTCTACCCATTCCAGAGCACAAATGAGAGAGCATTTCCATGGATTTCATTACAGGCCTTCCTAGAGTGCAGGGCAAGGACTATATATTTGTGGTGGTCGACAGACTGGCCAAATTTGCACATTTCTTCGCCATACCCACAGACTACAAGGTCGTACATGTAGCAGAGTTGTTTTCTAGAGCGGTATTTTGGTTGCACGGGTTACCCAAGCAGATAGTTAGTGATAGAGATGGGTGCTTCATCAACGCATTTTGGCAGGAGCTTTTCAAGTTGACAGACACAGAACTAGCCACGAGTACCATCTACCACCCATAGACAGATGGGCAAACAGATATTGTCAACAAATGGGTGGAGGGGTATCTGAGGAACTATGTGGGGGGGCAACAACGCACTTGGGTGAGATGGTTACATGTGGGTGAGTATTGCTACAACACAAGTTACCATATGTCTATCAGGGTGTCACCGTTTAGGGAATTGTATGGATACGATGCACCCTCCTTTATGGAGACTGTGTTTGGGGACAACAAGGTTCTGGGGGCCAAGGAATGGGTGGAGGAGAGTCAGAGGGTTATTCAATCACTAAGGGAGAACTTTCAGTCAGCTCAGAACCAGCAGAAGATATATGCAGATCGACACAGAGTTGAGTGCATTTTTGAGGTAGGAGATTTGGTTTTTTTTCGTTTACATCCATACAAACAGTCCTCCTTGAGCAGAGTAGAGAAGTTGAATCTGAAGTTCCACGGGCCATACAGATTCACCAGGAGGATAGGCGAGGTGGCATATGAGCTAGAGCTATCGGAAGGTAGCAAGATTCATAACGTCTTTCACGTCTCTTGCCTTAAAAAAGTTGTGGGACAACAATTTAGCATTTTAGAGGAGTTGCCACCCTTGGATGAGGAGGGTCATTTGGAGCTAGTGCCAAAGGATATACTAGAGCAGAGAGAGCGTATATTGAGGAGCATGATCATCAGGGAGTGCTTGGTTAGATAGAGGGGTCTTCCAGTGGAGGATGCCACATGGGAGGGAGAGCATATCTTACAACACCCAGGATTGATGTTGCTTGAGAACAAGAAATCTCGAGAAGGGAGGACTATGATGTCTTGTTCCCAAGAGTAGGCCAACAGGGAGTGACTTAGTAGTCTATGTGCTCCCGTAGACTATAGTCAGGCACAAACAGGGAACAAGATGGAGAAATAAGGAGGAATTAATGGCTAAACGATGAATTAAGCCAAAATACTTAGGAAAAGTCACTTAAGCCTAAGTCAACGAAGAATTAGAATGAAAAGGTGCTAAAGGGGGAATTAATTAATTAATTATTCACCTTAGGGGGAAAAGCGTCTAGCTTAAGTGAGGTCAATGGTGAATTAGATTGAGAATGGTATAAAGGGAGGAATTTGACCTAATTCCTCATGCATTGTTATGAATTTGACCTAATTCCTCATTATGCATTTGGCGAGATGATCATTTTGAGACCTATAGCAGTTGATTCTGTCAGTGGGATCGTTTGGGGTGCATCCAGTGTCCCAAGAGGTGCACAAACCCCCCATGGGTCCAGATCCAGTACCTCAGAGGCCAGATCTGGTATCCGACACTCATCCATTCCAGTCTAGAGGTCAGGGCACTTCTATTGGAGCATTTTTCGGTGCATTCTGACGGTCTATCCTTCCGGACAAGTTTTCTAGTTGGTAGCGGTTACCGTATTTCTTCGGGGTCACATATTTCTGTCGATCTATGCGTGCATGAATCATATCTGCATTCATCTTCTGATCACAAGTATTTTTATGCTATATGATTGTATTCCAGTGATGATCCATGAGATATAGTTGACGATTATACTCTATATTTCCATTGTGTTATTGTATTTCCATGCTTGAGTCACATAATATATGTTATTGGGCATTTTATGTTCTTTACTTCCGCATGCATCCTTTATATATTGTTTAAACCATAAATACGCAACATGCACATGCAATAACCAACATGCACTTGAAATTGTTGGAAATATTAAAACAACTGA
>SNQJ01S0098119.1:38579-59260 GCA_010110895.2 Picea sitchensis | reverse complement strand
AAGATTGTATAAAAAACCTGCCAAAATAAAAAATTACAGTATCATCACTTTGTTTCAGGATGTAAATACTGAGCTTCCCCGAGGGGAAACCAACTCAGCCAGCCGAACACTTTTTTAGTTCAAGTCTTAAACTGTCAGTCACAAGAAGTCTTAACAACAAAATATTACAGCTTGATCTTTCTACTGAGATATAACAAAAAATTGTAGCACCCTAAGGGTGATTAGCTTGACAGTAATTGACACAAACAGTAAATGACACAAATTGTCACTATAACGTCTATGAGGAAAAACAACAGTTATACGACCCTCCAATCGAGAAAAATAAAAGAGACACCTGTGCATGTCAAGTGGTAGGGATGTAGTGCGACCACACGTCCATGGAGGTGTCATCGAGCGTCGAGTCCCCGAGAGGAGCTGGCTCCTCCTCGACTAGTGTCGTGTCCTCCTCCTTGGCTGGTGTCGCATCCTCCTCCTTGACTGGTGCAACTTCCTTCGAAGACCCAAGTGGTGAAGATGGTGCCAAGACTGGTGTCTCAGCCTCTATTGCATGTGCTTCTCCAGCTGAGGGGTGGTAGGCATCCTGCATTGCTGAAAGAAATTTTAGGAATTGTGTTGATTTCTCGTCCAGAATCTCCATGCGAAATCGTAGATCATCCAAGTCCCATCGTAACTCAAAAACGAGGCCTTGCAACAATGCAAGGCTTGCTTGCAATTTAAATTCAGATTCAGCGCAAGAGTTTGTGCGAGAGTGAGGCCGCTGTTGTGAACCTTGGCTTTCTTCATGGCCATCACCCTGAGAGTGAGTGCGGTGTAGCAGGGCATGGGGCGACTAGGGAATCGAGTGGGTTAGTGATTTTGGTGGAGCCACTGGTACTAACTGCGAGGCGGAGGGAAAATCTCCAGGGGGGCCTAGGTTAAATCCCAGAGAAGTCCTCGAGAGATCAAACCAATCCAACTTGTAAGAAAAAGGTGACGAGAGGGGCGAGAGGTTGTTGGGACTGTGGCTCGACTGCGCCAAGGAGGAGGAAAAGGAAGGCGGTGAGAAGGAGGAGTTGTGGGAAGCTGCAGGTGGGGGGTGGAGGGCCAAACGCAGTTGGCTGGGCTGCCATGCCGAGCCTCGTTTAGAATTCCCCCTCTATCTCAGCATCTCTGAGACACAGTGAGGGCAGAAACACCCAGGAGAGAGCAATAACAGGCGTAGGAGCAGCTGAATGGAAGGTCAAGCTCTTGAGGACTCGACCACCGGAGAATGAGGTGTCCAGTGCACCTGGTGCAATTCATAGTATCCAAGTCGTTGGTTCCATCCATTAAACCAACACACACATAGAGTAAATACATAGCCATGGCGTTGGTCCATCTAAGGGATGGATAGCCAAAGCAGGGCACACTCATGCAATGTGGTTTTAAGAGAATTAAGGTGGCGGGAGGGGGAGGCACGCATTCGTCATGTGGCTTACGCCACAATGGCTCTCTCCATGCTTCTTCTCTTGACAAGTGTCTCCCACTATCACCCCATCCGGGGTTAAGACAAACATATATTAAAATAGTAAACAATATTATTTTTTTTCAAAAATTATATATTTCGAATATGCATAGTTGAATCTATGTATGTGGTTTCATTGACGACAATTTTGTGTAGCATATACAAAAATAATATAAAAAATATAGATGTCGAAAGGTATTTAGAAAAATAGATGTTCTAAAGCATTTGCAGCCCAACTCATGAGGTTTTTCATTCTGAACCTAAATCTAAGGCAACTAAGTAAGAAAACACATAATCTAAAGTTGTCACTCCCATTCAAAATAATTGAAATGAAAAGAACACATTATGTTTTAGAGAACATGCACATCCTAGAGCATGCGTGTGTTCTTAGAATGCGCACCCACTTTTTTTACTAAGAATTCACAAGGTAGGTCTAACAAGAATATGCCAAAAGAATCTTGTAGGCATCTAAGGCCATTACCAACAGTTTGACCCATCACAAAGGACCTTTAAAAGGTATCCTTGGTCTCCTAATGGGGATAGTCAACATTATGAGATTTTGAGCATTGAGTATGAGTCTCGAGAACTTGGATATGGTTAGGGGAATAAACCCAAGAGTGAATCCCTAAATAAATATTATAGGATTTAGGGCCAATAATGACACTTTGAATGANCTAATGGGGATAGTCAACATTATGAGATTTTGAGCATTGAGTATGAGTCTCGAGAACTTGGATATGGTTAGGGGAATAAACCCAAGAGTGAATCCCTAAATAAATATTATAGGATTTAGGGCCAATAATGACACTTTGAATGAACAAAAATGACCTATCGAGGGCATCCTTTGCCTTTAATGAGGAATATAAGTACCACTAGCATCTTTTATCACTAGGTATGGGTGTTGGGGCCTTGTACATGGCTAGGGGAGGAAACATGAACTTCAAGCCCTAAATGAAGCTTCTTTCCATCTAGGGCCAAGAAGGATGCCTCTAAAAACTACACATGGCCTCTTGAGAGTATCATTGGCATATTATTGTGGATGTCGGTGCCACTGGGTGGTTTTGAGTAAAAGGTATGTGTCTTAGGGCCTTGAAAATGATCTACCTTTTCTCACCTTCTCCCCCTTTTCCCCTCTCACCCCATTGTTACACACCTATTTGTCACACTTAAGTGATGGAGTGTTTGTCATGATCCCTAGACATGTTGGGAGAGAAATTTATCATATGACGGTCAAAATACTATGTGCACATGTATTATTCATTTTTATTGAAAAAAAGAAGTTAATTTAGTGTGAGAATCCACCTCACATCTAGTTTCCTAATTTCAAGGAGAAGATGAGAGTCACATGGATGGTTGACATATTTTCTCAAACCAATATCCTAATTTGATGTATCTTGAGAGATATTTCCTTGGATTGTTGAGTTAGTTCTCCAATAAAAAAAATATTTAAATTCCTCATGTGAGATCTCAGGGGAGGGAACTTGGGAATATCATACCTCTGATCTTGTGACATTTAAGAGAGAGGGGTAGTTTATAGCATCATACCCATCGTTTGGTAATGCATAAAGGGATTGGAAAATGAAGATCTTGGAGGAATTGTTGCAACATCGTCATTGAGGTTGAAAATCTTCCATATCTTTCAAGTTTTAATATATAACTTGGTCTATTTCTCTTAATGTCTTCATTGTTTATTTAATGAATGTTTATATTTATCTTGTTTAAGTCCAGCATAGATAAATCTACTTTCGTCTAATGATATATAGTAGCAGAAGAGGATTGTCTCATCTCTTGTAGGAGAGATACTTCCATACTAGGAGCTTGGATATCAAATTCAATAGTTGGAGCAACGAGGAAAACCTACATGAAAGAGGTAAATCATCTACCTTTTCCTCTTTCTCTCTTTCTTATGATTTCATTAATGAACATATAAATTAGTGTTAAGGGGAATTTAGTGTCCATTTGTTTACTTCTGTCTCGGATCAAAGGAAACCATATCTAAGGGGGGTTTCACCTATCCAAAGGGGGGGAATTTACCACAACAAAAAATTGGCGACCATACTTGGGGAAGTTCTCTTTAGTCTTTCCTTGGTTTCTTCTAGTCCTTCGAGTCTTTCTTGTTACATAATATTTTTGGTTTTGATGCTTCTTCTTTGATCTCTTTCCTTCCCATATCATCATTGGGAAGTTCTCTGAGCCAAATATCTTACCCTATCTCAAATCTAGGTAAAACTTGAGTTTTTTAACCACTTTACATGTTTCATCTCCCCCCTATAAGGGAGTACATAGCAATGAAACTCTGACATTTCCCCCTCACAATATCCTAGGGAGCAATAGTGTCCTTTTCATTGCCCTGTTTGCATAGTTGCAGGAGCGATAATGTCTATTTTGAGTGAAATTGGAGCTTTTTTTGCCTCAGTTTGGTCATATTTTTGTCTTAGGTCTCCTCATAAGAGCCTCTTATTTCTATATGAGTCTTTGATTTCTTAGGATCCAATGGTCATCATTGGATTAATCCTCTTTGAGTCTCTTTTTATTTTCGACTTTGTTTGAATGCACATCACCATATTGTGTTAATTGTGATCCTTAGATTGTGTCTGTGGCATATTTGAATTGAATGTCACTTGTTTTTGAACTGTAATGTTATGAACTTTATTTTAAAGTTCTGAAACTGATATTTTTACTTTACATTCAAATATCTTTTTTGAATTGAAAATTGCACTCATGTTTTGGACTTTTGTTTTCTTATGACCTATTATAAAATTGGTTTCTTGTTTTGAGTGGCAAGTATTGAGATATTTCTTTCATTTGAGTTCTTTTGATCCTTGTTGACCTACTTCACTGCATATTTTGGTTTGCATTCTTTTGTTGTGGAATTCTTTGTGTTTGCATTTATTGTTTTTCATCTCATTTGAAAGAAAGAAGACAAAATAAGTTGCATTAAAAATTTTCATTGCATTTGAAAGCATTGGAAAAACAAAAAGTGATTGCATTCTAGTTAGTGGGTGGAGAATTTTTAAGATTGCATTTTAAATCAAAGTAAATTGAATTTTAAAGTGAAGTAAATCTTGTGGGGGGGGGGGAGAATCGTGTATCCTACAATTTATTTGACTCATATATCAAACACCTTTTGCATTCAAAGAGTAGTTCATGTTTCTTGGATTGAATATTACGCTTGGTTCTTTGCTTGAGACCTCTTGCTCCTTTCTTGATCCAGATTATTTTCAAAAGAAAATTAAAGAAGAGATATTGCAATGAAATACACAAAAATATTGCCAGAAACAGAAAAATACAATAATACATGATTTTTATTTTGTAGAGAATGATGGCAGCTTTATCTTTGAGAAGAGATGTGACGGCTAAACTCATTTGCAAGAAGATGAGTAGAATGAGGATATGAAGGCCCTTTTACAATAAACATGAATGCCAGAACCCTAGACATCCAAAAACCTAAACCTAGGAGATGAAGCGCCAAAATTCATGTGGGCCATGTTGGGGTATGTTAGTACATCAATTTCCCAGGGTCCTAACTTTTGCATATGATCTCCATTTTAGGCATGTGATAGACCATTGGAAAGGTATTTTCGAGAACTACATATTATGCCATCAAAATTTGAATTAGTCAACAATTTTATTGTGGAAATCCCATAAAAGGTTGTTTAGGGCCTCAAAACAACCCCGAAAGTATAGAAAGATTTACAAAGATGAAATATTCCAAAATAGCCCAGTTGGACTAGACGAACACCCACCAATATCCACCTGGATGCTATGTAGGGATTCAAGATAGCCTCAGAAGTGTAGAACCCATAATTACAAATAAGTGTCCCCATTACAGAGAAATGTGTTGAAAGGAAAACTATCAAGATGAGCCAGTTAGAATTTGGAACATGTGGGTGGCCAACAATATCCACCTAGATCAGTCCTCCTCCCTTAGGAAGCAATGGTATCCACTGCGTTGAGTGCCCGGGGAAGAGAGGAAAGTGTTTGTATAATATGAATCTTGGTGAGTTGTGTGCCTTGCTGGAGAAGTTGCGCTGCTTGTTCTGTGGAAGGTTGTCACGAAACTGTTGTTGGCGGGGTTGAATCTAGTCCACCAACATGTTGTTTTTGGGCTTGACGAGGCATTATGTAGGCACCATAGTAGGTGAAGAAATAAAATCTTCTTTATCTTCTGAATCTTCTTCTGCTGGATAGAAGGTGTTGATGCTGCAGTGGTTGCAGTGGCCTTTTATGCATCCTTTGAACAAATTGTGAAGAGGATTAATTTTGTAGTATGGGAGATTACCTTGCAACACTGTTTTGGTGGAACAATAGTTGGAACTACCTCTAGTATCCTATAGAGATGACCCCCCAAAGTAATAATGACACTACGGGTTCGAGACTCATAAACAACATGACGTTTCCACATATATGGTTGGCCCAAAACAACATCATAGACATCAAGAGGGTCAACATCACATACTACCTCATTCTTGAAGGGATGGAATCCATAGGACAAGTGAAACTGCTGGCTGACATGGAGATCTTGTCCCTGGAAAAGCCACCCGATGTTTTATGGCTGCAGGTGTGGTGTTATCGACAACCCTAATTGTTTGACAACCTCATCTAAGATGAGGTTATTCTGTCTTCGGGTATCAACAATGAAATGCAATGGGGTCCCCTTCACCCACATCTTTGAATGTTAGAGGCTCTCCCCCTCTTTAGGATGTGTTGGTTCTTTTGGTTGAATTATTGCGGTCACAATAGTAGCAGTGGGTTCTGCGTCAATAAGCTGTCTTTTTTCATTATTTTGTGGATCATATTTCAAATCAGGGTTCAACTCCTTATATTTGATCTCAACCACCAATGACTATTTTGAGCGACATTCATCGGTGTTGTTCCAGGGGATTTTGTGGAAGTTTCATCACTCCCCAATGCCACTCTTCATCTTTCCCTTACCCTTCTTTTCCTATGTCTTGGAGTGGTTTTCAAGAGGTTAGGGCCATATTTATCTTTCTTTGGTTGTTGTATATTTTTAGACTCTAACTCCTATTTGTTCTGGTGCCCAAATTTCTACTCGATTTTGACAACATATAGATAGGTAGCTCTCCCAGCGATGAGATGTCTAGGAAATCCATTTCAGTTTGGATGTAACTATGTAGAGCCCCACGTTATTTCAAAACCAGATGTCGCTCGAAGTCTTTGATACCCATATTGGTATGCAAGATATGGAAAGTATTTGTGAAATATAACACTATTTGGCCCTTCTCTTTCCATAGTGTGTTCCATCTCATGTACTGGTATTCATAGTTATCAATAGGGTAATATTGTTTCTTGATCGCATACACAAAAAAATCCCAAGCTAGCTCGGCCCCATATATCCCAGATTCATGTGTGGAACTTTTCTTCCAATGAGTTTCCCACCAATGTTTGACATGGGGGAGATCCTTGAGGACTGTGAAGGTGATATTTTCCCTGTCAGAAAAACTGTGAACAAAGAAATAAGCTTCTAGAATAATTAACCATTTTTCTAGGGCATCTGCATCTATCTAACCTTCAAATATGGGGATATCAAAGTTAATTTGTACCTTGAAGGGAGAAGTTCCTCCAAATTGGCCTCTCGATGAAGATGCACTTGTTTCTATCTGAAGGAGTTGAAGGACGTGGGAAAATTCTCCATCGTTTTGTCCCTCTGTCGTGTGAGAGATTCGTCAAGAAATAGGTTAATAGAATCTTCTTCTCCATTGTTTTTCTTTTCTTCCACCATGGAAGGTTTCTTGGGTATGCAAGAGAGATTGTCCTCAAGAGAGACAAGCTTGAGACCCAACTTTGTATTCTCAGACATTGTTGGGGACATGCAATGAAAAACGATCAAGAGCAGTCTGCTTTGATACCACTGATCTAGATTATTTTTGGAATGAAATGAAAGTAGAGATATTACAATGAAATACACATAAATATATCCAGAAACATAGAAATAAAAAAATAGATGATTTCTATTAATGAACGAAATGTACAAATACTCTAAAAATATAGAGTGCAAGACTTACTAGAATGGTGGCAGTGTTATCTTTGAGAAGAGATGTGATGGCTATGCTCATTCATAAGAAGATCAGTACAATAAGGCTCTAAAGGCATTTTTACAATAAACATGAATGCCAAAACCATAGACATTTGAAAATCTATTCCTAGGAGATGAAGTGCCAAAATTCACATGGGCCCCATTGGGGTAAGTTAGTACATCAACTTCCCGGGGTCATAATTTTTGCATACGATCTCCATTTTAGGCGTGTGATAGCCCATTGGAAATTTATTTTCTAGAACCACACATTATGTTGTCAATATCTAACTCCATAAACAATTTGACTATGGAAAGCCCAAAAAATGTTGCTTAGGGTTTCAAAATGGCCCCAGAAGTACAAAAAGATTTACTGAGATGAAAACTACCAAAATAGGCCAGTTGGATTAGATGGGTGGCCACCAATATCCACCTGGATGTTGTGTAGGGATTCAATATAGCCTTAGAAGTGAAAACCCATAATTACAAATAAGTATCCCCATTACAAAGAAACATTTTGAACTAAAAATTGTCAAGATGAGCCAGTTGGAATTTGGAATAGGTGGGTGGCCACCAATATCCACCAGGATCAATCGTCCCCCCTTAGTAAGAAATGGTATCCATTGCATTGAGTTCCCAGGGAAGAGGGGAAAGTGTTTGCTAAATATGAATCTTGGTCAGATGCTTGCCTTGCTAGAGAAGTTGTGCTACTTGGTCTGTGGAAGGTTATCATGAACCTGTTGCTCATGGGGTTTAATTTGTTCCACCAACCTGTTGTCTCTGGTCTTGACAGACATTGTGTAGGAACCGTTGTAGGTGAAGGAACAATATATTATTTCTCTTCTGCAATCTGCTTCTGCTAGATAGAAGGTGTTGAGGGTGCAATGATTGCAGTGGCCTTTTGTGCATCCTTTGAAGAGATTATTAAGAGGCTAGTAGTAAATATTTTAGTATTTTGTTAGATTTGTTGTGATGAACAATTCCATTGGAATATCCACAACAATTTATAGATCAGAAGCATGAAATTTTTGAACTTGGGTTTGATTTTGAAAAGAACTGACACGGGTAATTTTGGGTAGTGTGCTCACATGGGCCTCAGAAAAAGACACTTGCAGGAGCTTATAGAACTCAATTATGCTACTTAGATTGGATTTCATGCCCCTGGACCAAATTCTCAATGTGTCCTTGAATGGATTCAAGAAGTGAGTTACAACTCACCATCAAAATATCATCAAGACTCAAATCACTACACCATCAATTGAGTTGGACTCCTAACATTGGATAATAGCTAGGGGAACCCCTCTCCCATGTTTCCATTTCCCAGAAAATGTTTTATTTGCCAATATTCAGAGCTGGGTTTTTGGTCAGTAAGAGACAATGCAATTTTTTCATTAGGCATAGATTTTGAAAAACATTGGCTCATGAAATTTTTAGTAGTGTTCTCACATGGGACTTGGCCAAAAATAATTTCAATATATTACTAAACAAAACTGTGCTTCTCACTTTGGATTCTATGCCCTCAAACCAAATTCTCAATGTGTCCTAGAATGACTTCAAGAAGAGAGTTGTAACCCCCTATAAAATTGTAAATAGGAATAATATCGATGAACTTCCAAATGCATTGGAATCCTAAATTTGGATTACAACTAGGGGAATGAGTGTCGTATGATTCCATTTCCCATATAATGTTTTATTCGACAATATTTCTAACTAGGGTTTTGCATAGTGAGAGAATGCAATTTTAACAATGGGGGTGGATTTTACAAAACATTATCTCGGGTGATTACAGATAGCATGCTTGTGACAACATCCTTGTCCGAAAAGACTTGGAGGAGGTTACAAAACTCAATTATGTTGCTAGTTTTGGATTTTACACCCCAAGACAAAATTACGAATATCTCTCTAAATGACTTCAAGAAACGAGTTGCAACTTGCCATAAAACTATAACCGGGACTCGAATCGACAAAACATCAATTGAATTGGAATATTTGCATCATATTATAGCTAGGGGCCATCCTCTCCTATAATTCCATTTCCTAAAAAAAAAATATTCGATGATCTCTGGAACTAGGGTTTCACTGAGTAAGAGACAATGCAATTTTTCACTATGGGTGAATTTTGAAAAACACTAGCTTGAGAGATTATCGATAGCATGATTACATTTAATTTATCCAAACAAAATTGCATGATATTATAGAAACTAATTATTTTGCTCCATTTATATTTTGTGTCCATGAACCAAATTCTCAATGAGTTCCTAAATGGCTTTAGGAAACAAGTTGCAACTTGCCATAAAACGCTAAATGAGAATTGGATTGACGAATCATCGAATTAATTGGTCTCTTGACATTATATTACAACTAGGGGAACCTCTCTCCTATGATTCTATTTCCCATAAAATATTTTATCTGACAATCTTCATAACTAGGGTTTTGTTCAGTAAAAGGCAATGCAATTTTTGCACTGGGGGTCAATTTTGCAAAACACTAGCTCAAGAAATTCTAGGTAGCATGCTTAGGTGGGCCTTCACCAAAAACACTTATAGGATCTTACATAACTCAATTATTCTTCTCTGTTTGGATTTTATGCATCCAGGTCAAATTCTCAATGTATCCCTGAATGGTTTCATAAAGTGAGTTGAAAATCACCATAAAACTCTAATCGGGGCTCATTTCGGTTAATTGTTGATTGTGTTGGGATACTGACATCATGTTACAGCTAGGGGATCCCCTATATTATGATTCCATTTCATGGAAATAGTTTTTTTCAATAATCTTCATAACCAGGGTTTTGTTTACTAAGAGATAATCAATTTTTGTTCTAAGGTTTGAATTTTCAACACATTGTCTCGAACAATTGTGGGTAGCATGATCATGTGAGCCATGCAAAAACACACTTGTAAGAGCTTTAAAAAATCAATTATACTACTGAGTTTGTATTTTATGCCCCTAGACAAAATTCTTAACGTGTCCCTGAATTGCTTTAAAAAGTGAGTTGAAACTCACCATAAAACTCTAACTGGGACTTGTATCTCTTGACTACCATTTGTGTTGGAATCCTTAAATTGTATTACAAATAGAGGAAACCCTATCCTAATATTCCATTTCCTAAACAAAAATTATTTGATGATATCCAAAACTAGGTTTTTGCTCAATAAGAGACATGGGGTTTCACTTAGAGAAATTGAGACATATCACCTTCATTCGTGGGATATCAAATAATACCCCTAATGTTACTAGATATTGATAAATACCTCCAAAAATTCTTTTCTTGAACCCCCTCCCAATACATATTTCCAATAAAATAAACCCTTATTTTTACTAGATACCCCTTTTTATACATCCCAATACCTATAAACGCCCCTATACCACACATCCCCCCCTAATACCTACAATATCTTGACTTTATTTTTCACAATTTAAAAACCCCCTTTATGAATGAATGTTATAAGGTATTGGTCAACAAGGTGAAGTCCCTATGGTAACAGACAATGCAATTTTTGCACTAGGGGTGGATTTTTCAAAACAATAGATTAGACAAGTATGTGTAGTGTGATCACATGGGCCTTAGCCAAACACACTTTTAGGAGGGTATGGTACCAAATTGTGCTACTCATTTTGGATTTTATGCCTTGCAAACCAAATTCTTAAAGTGTCTTTAAATAGCTTCAAGATGCAAGTTGCAACTCACCCTAAAACTCTAACCGAGACTCAGATTGCTGAATTTTCAATTGCATTGGACACTTGACATCAAATTATAGCTAGGGGAAAACCTCTCCTCTGATTCCATTTCTTGAAAAAAAAATTATTCAATGATCTATGAAACCATGGTTTTTCTCAGTAAGAAATATGTAAGTTTTGCACTAGGGGTGGATTTTGCAAAACACTGGCTCAAGAAATTATGGGTAGCATCCTCATGTGGACCTTTTCAAAACACACTTGAAGGATATTGTATAGCCCAATTATGCTAATCAGATTATATTTTATGCATCTAGATCAAATTCTCAATGTGTTCCTAAATGGCTTCAGGAAGTGAGTTGCAACTCACCATAAAACTCCATTTGTGACTCAGATCATGGGATCATCAATTACATTAAATCCATGAAATCATATTGCAACTAGGGGTACCTCTCTCCTGTGATTCCATTTCCCACAAAATGTTTTATTCATCAATATTTGAAACTAGAGTTTTCCTTAGTAAGAGACAATGCAATTTTTGCATCGAGGGTCGATTTTATAGAACACTAGCTTAGAAAATTGTAGGTATCATGCTAATATGTTCCTTGGAAAAACACATTCACAAGAGCTTATGGAATTCAATTATGATTCTCAGTTTGGACTTTATTCCCTTGGAATAAATTCTCAATGTGTCTAGGAATGCATTTGATAAGCGAGTTGCAACTCGCCATAAAACTCTAATTGAGAAATACATTGTTGAACCATCGATTGTGTTTCAATCTTGGCATTGGATTACAACTATGGAAATCCCTCTCTTGTGATATCATTTACTGAATTTTTTATTTATTTGAGTATCTTAATTAGTAGGGTTTATCTTAGCAAGAGATAAAGCAATTTGTGCAATAGGGGTTGATTTTGCAAAAATGGGCTCTGGAAATTGTGGGTATTTTGATCATGTGGGCCATGGATTAACACACTTACATGAGCTTAAAGAGCTCAATTATGCTTCTAGGTTTGGACTTTATGCCACTGAGTCAAATTCTCAATGTGTCCCTAAATGGCTTCATGAAGTGAGTTGCAACTTACCATGAAATTACAACTAGGACTCAAATCACTGAACTATTGATTATGTTTGAATACTTACATCTGATTACAACTAGGGGAACCCCTCTCCTATGATTCCATTACTTGAAAAATGTTTTATTTGAGGATCTAGAGAACTAGGGTTTTGCTCAATAAGAGGCAATGACATTTTTGCACCAAGGGTGGATTTTGAAAAACACTTGCTCAAACAACTATGGGTAGCATCCTCACATGGTCCATGGAAGAAAAAAAAATTATACTCTTATGAAACTCAATAATGCTGCTCAATTTTGATTTTATGCCCCTAGACAAAATTCTCATTATGTGTGTTGAATGGCTTCAAGAAGCAAGTTGCAACTCACCATAAAACTCTCATCGGGACTTAGATTGACAAATCATCAATTGCATTGGATTTATGACATCAAATTACAAGGAGGCACACTCTCTTGTTATTTCATTACCTATTTTTTTATTTGATTATATATGTATTTAAGATTTTTCTTAGTAAGAGATAACACAATTTTTACACTAGGGGTGAGTTTTTCAAAAAATGGCTTGGGTCATTGTGGGTATTATTATCATGTTAGACTTATCTAAATACACTCATAAAAACTTACAAAACTCAATTATGTTGCTTAGTTTGGATTTTATGCCCCCGGATCAAATTTTCAATGTGTCCATGAATGGATTCAAGAAATGAGTTTCAACTCGCCATAAAAACACAACTGATACTTAGATCACCAAAACATCAATTGCATTGGACCCTTGAAATTTGATTAAGCCTATGGGAACCCATATTCTATGATTAAATTTTCCAGAAAACTTTTTATTCAATGATCTATCAAACTAGGGTTTTTCTTAGTAAGAGACAATGCATTTTTTGCACTAGGGGTCGATTTTGAAAAACACTAACTTGGATTATTATGGGTAGAATTCTCACATGGGACTTATCCAAAAACACTTGCAAGAGCTTATGGAACTCAATTATGCTACTCGTTTTGAATTTTATGCCCCTCAGAAAAATTCTCAATGTGTCCTTATAAAGTTTTAGGATGTGAGTTGTAACTTTCCATAAAACTCTAATGAGGACTCATATCATTGAACCATAGATTGTGATTAAAACCTGAAATAATATTATAGCTATGGGAATCATTCTCTTAAGATTCTATTACTCAGAAAAAAAATTACTCAATGATCTTCTAAACTAAGGTTTTTCTCAATAAGAGACAATGCAATTTCAACACTAGGGGTCTATTTTTCAAAACACTATCTTGGGAAATTGTGAGTAGCATAATAAAAAATAAATATTGTGATGGAATCATGGAATTGGATTAAATATAGGGGAGTCAATCTGCTACGATTNATAAGAGACAATGCAATTTCAACACTAGGGGTCTATTTTTCAAAACACTATCTTGGGAAATTGTGAGTAGCATAATAAAAAATAAATATTGTGATGGAATCATGGAATTGGATTAAATATAGGGGAGTCAATCTGCTACGATTCCATTTCCTTAAAAAATATATATTTGATGATCTCTGGAACTAGGGTTTTTCTCAATAAGAGACAATGCATTTTTTGCACTAGGGGTGGATTTTGAAGAACACTGAATTGAGAAATTGTGGGGATAATAATCGCATGGGCCTTGGAAAAAAACACCTTTAGGATATTATTGAACTCAATTATTCTGCTCGGTTTGGATTTTATTTCCGTGGACCAATTTCTCAAAGTGTCCCTGAATGGTTCATAAAGCAAGTTGCAACTCAACATAAAACTATTAATGGGGCTCAGATATCCAAAATATCAATTGAATTGGACTCTTGACATCATATTATATATCTTGGATTCTCTCTTTTTTGATTCCATTTCCTAGAAAAAAAATATTTGACAATCTCTTGAACTAGGGTTTTTCCCATTAAGAGACAATGCAATTTTGGCACTGAGGTTGGATTTTGTAAAACACTTTCGCTAGAAATTTTGGGTAGTGTTATCATGTCGAACTTGGAAAAAAATCTTGCAATATATTACAAAATTCGATTATGATACTTGGTTTGGATTTTATGCCCCCATACCAAATTCTCAATGTGTCCCTAAATGGCTTCAGGAAGCAAGTTGCAACTTGCCATAAAAATATAAATGATCAAATTTCAACTGAATTGGAATCATGAGATCATATTACAGTTAGGGGAATCCATATCCTATGATTCCATTCACCACAAAAAAAAAATTTCAACGATCTTTGTATCTAGGTTNGGTTGATTTTGAAAAACATTGTCTCAAGTAATTGTGGCTAGTGTGATCATGTGGGCCTTGGGAAAACAAACCTGAAAGATCTTATGGAACTCAATTATGCTACTCAATTTGTATTTTAATCCCTCGAACCAAATTCTCAATGTGTCCCTCGATGGCTTCAAGAAGCAAGTTACAACTTGCCATAAAACTCTAACTAGGATTTTCATTATCAAACCATTGATTTTGTTGGAATACTGAAATATGATTACAAATAGTGGAACCCCTCTACAATATTCCATTTCCTGAAAAAAAATTGTATTCAACAATCTCTATAACTAGGGTTTTGTTCAATAAGAGATAATGTGATTTTTGCACTGCAGGTCGTTTTCCAAAAACTAGGTTGGGAAATTATGGGTAGTGTTCTCACATGGACCATGGAAGAACACAGTTGGAGGATATTGTAGAACTCAATTATTCTTCTTAGATTGGATTTTATTTCCCTAGACCAAATTATTGATGTGTCCCTAAATGGATTTAGGAAGTAAGTTGCAACTCACCATAAAAATCTAATTGGGACTTAGATTATCGAATTGTATGTTATATTTTACTCATAACATTAGATCATAGCTAAGGGAACCCATATCCTATGATTACACTACCCAAAAGTGTTTTATTTGATGATCTCCAGAACTAGGATTTTTCTCAGTAAGAGACAATACAATTTTTGTACTAAGGGTGGATTTTTCAAAACAATAGCTCAAGGGATTGAGGGTAGCATATTCTCAGGGGTCTTGGGAAGAAACAATTTTGTGATATTGTGAAACTCAATTATGTTTCTCATTTTGGATTTCATGCCCATGAAAAAAATTCTCAATGTGTGCCTAAATGGCTTTAGGAAGAGAGTTTCAACTCACCATGAAACACTAACTGAGACTCGAATAGATGAATTGCCAATTTATTTAGGCTATCGACATTGGATTATAGATAGGGACATCCCTCTCTTATGATTTAATATCTCAAAAAATGTTTTAGTCGATGATCTCCGGATATTGCAAAATATTGGCTCGAGTGATTGTGGGTAGTATTCCCACATCAGCCTTAGAAAAAAAAACTCTCAACAACTCACAAAACACAATTATGCTACCCAGTTTGGACATTATACCCCTAGACCAAATTCTTAATGTGTCCCTGAATGGCTTCAGGAATCGAGTTGAAACTTGTCATAAAACTCTAAATATGACTCAAATTCTCAAAAATTTGATTGAGTTGGGCCCCTTTCATTGGATTAAAGATAGGGGAAACCATATCCTTCAATTCCAGTGAATAGAAAATGTTTTCTTCAATGATCTTCAGAACTAGGGTTTTTTTGAGTAAGAGACGATGCAATTTTTGCACTAGGGATCGATTTTACAAAACAATAGCTTGAGTGATTATGGGTAGCATGCTAACATAGCCATTGGAAAGACACACTTCCAGGAGCTTATGGAAATCAATTATTTTACTCGATTTAGATTTTATGCCTCTAGACCAAATTCTCAATGTGTCCCTAAATGGCTTCAGGAAGCGAGTTGCAACTTTCCATAAAACTCTAACTAGGACTCATATCAGCAAAATATCAATTGTTGTATACTCTTGAGATTGTATTACAACTAGGAAAACTCCTCTTGTTTAATTCCATTTCCCCAAAAATGTTGTGTTCGATGATCTTCAAAACTAGGGTTTTGCTCAATAAGAGACAATGTGATTTTTGCACTAAGGGTTGATTTTGCAAAACATTGGGTCGGGTGATTGTGGGTAGTGTGATCTCATTTTCCTTAGCCAAATACACCTGTAGGATCTTGTGGAACTCAATTATGCTACTCAATTTGGATTTTATTCCCTTAGACCAAATTCTCAATGTGTCCCTAAATGGATTTACAAAGTGAGTTGCAACTCACCATAATATGTTAACGAGACTCAAATCACGAAATTGTCAATTTTTTTAGACTCCTAACATCATATTTAATTTAGGTGAATCCCTATTCTATGATTCCATTTTTCGAAAAAACAATTATTCGATGATCTCCAGAACTAGGGTTTTGCTCAATAAGAGACAATGAAAGTTTTGCACTAGTGGTCAATTTTGAAAAACCTAGCTTAGGTGATTGTGAGTAGCATGTTCATTTTTACCTTAGCCAAACAGACTTTCAATATCTTACATAAATAATTTTGGATCGTATTCCCCTTGAAAAAACTCTTAATGTGTCCCTGAATGGTTTCAAGAAGCGAGTTGAAACTCACCATAAGACTTTAACTCGGAAGTGTGCTCACATGTTCCTTAGCCAAATACACTTGTAGGATCTTTTGGAACTCAATTATGCTACTCAGTTTGGATTTTATTTCCCCATACCAAATTCTCAATGTGTCCCTAAATGGATTTAAGAAGTGAGTTTCAACTCATCATAATACTTTAAACCATACTCAAATCACCAAATTCTCATTTTTTTTGGACTCCTAACATCATATTTCATCTAGGTGAATCCCTATTGTATGATTCCATTTTTTGAAAAAAAATTATTCAACGATCTCCAGAACTAGGGTTTTTCTCAATAAGAGACAATGCAATTTTTTCACAAGTGGTTGATTTTTCAAAAACTGACTTAGGTGATTGTGGGTAGCTTTTTCATTTTGACCTTGGCCAAACACACTTTCAAGATATTACATAAATCATTTTGGATATTATGCCCCTTGACAAAATTCTTAATGTGTCCCTGAATGGTTTCAAGAAGCGAGTTGCAACTCACCATAAGAATTTAACTCGGAATCAAAACATCAAATCATTGATTGTGTTGGAATATTAACATCATATTAATGTTAATATAACCATTCTCATATGATTCCACTTCTTGAAAAGTGTTTTATTTGATTGTCTCTAGAATTAGGGGTTTTCTTAGTAAGAGACAATGTAATTTTTGCATCAAGGATCGATTTTGCAAAACACTAGCTCGAGTGAATGTGGGTAGCATGCTCACATGGGCCTTAGAACAAAAAACTTGCAAGAGCTTATGTAATGAAAATATGCTACTCAATTTGGATTGTATGATCCCCAACCAAATTTTCAATGTGTCCCTATATGGATTCAAGAAGCGAGTTGCAACTCACCATAAAAACTCTAACTATGAATCGTTTCTCCAAACCGTTGATTGCACTGGACCCTTACATTAGATTAAAAATAGGGCCATCCCTCTCTTGTGATTCCATTGTAGAAAAAAAGTATTTGATGATATTTGTAACTAGGGTTTTACTTAGTAAGAGACAATGCAATTTTTGCACTAGCAGTTGATTTTTGAAACACTAGATGAGGTGATTGTGGGAAGCATGATCACATGAGACTTAGATAAACACACTTGTAGGAGATTGTGGAACTTAATTATGCTTTTGGTTTGGATTTTATGCCCCGAGACCAAATTCTCTATGTGTCCCTAAATGACTTTAGGAAGTAAGTTTCAACTTACTGTAAAACTCTAACCAGGTATCAGATCACCGATCTATTAATTGAGTTGGAATCCGAGCATTAGATTACATCTAGGGGAACCCTTCTCCTATGATTACATTGCATAAAAAAAAATTTATTCGAAGATATCCATAACTAGGGTTTTTTCAGTAAGAGTCAATGCAATGTTTTTGCACCAGGGGTGGATTTCACAAAACACTCTCTTGAGTGATTATGGGTAGTTTCATCATGTTGAACTTGACCAAAAATACTTGCAATATCTTACTAAAATAAATTATTCTTCTTGTTTTGGATTTTATTCCCCTAGACCGAATTATCAATGTGTCCCTAAATGTCTTCAGGAAGCAAGTTGCAACTCTCTATAAAACTCTAACTAAGACTCAAATTGTCAAACTGTCAATTGTGTTGGCATCCTAACATTGGATTTCAGCTAAGGGAACCCCTCTCCTATGATTCCATTACCCAAGCAATATTTTATTCGATGATCTATGGAACTATTGTTTTTTCTAGTAAGAGACAATGCAATTTTTGCACTAGGAGTTGATTTTCCAAAAACATGGCTCGAGACATTATGTGTAGTGTGATTACATGGGCCTTGGAAAAACACACTTTTAGGAAATCATAAAACTCAATTATGTTTCTCAGTTTGGATTTTATGCCCCCAAACCAAATTCCGAATGTGTCCTTAGATGGCTTTAGGAAGCAAGTTGCAACTTTCCATAAAATTTTAATTGGGACTTAAATCACCAAGCCATCAATTGCATAGGAATCCTAACATGAAATTAAAGATAGAGGCATCCCTCTCCTATGATTCCACTTAGTAGAAAACATTTGTTTCGACGATCTCTAGAATTAGGGTTTTTCTTAATAAGAGACAATACATTTTTTGCACTAGCAGTCGATTTCGCAAGTCACTAGCTTGGTTGATTGTGGGTAGTGTGCTCATGTGGGACTTGGCCAAACACATTTTTAAGATATTTGACGCAGTCGCACCCGCGGGCACGTCTTCTCATAGGATCTTCTCTTCCTTCGGCCCGAAGAACTCTAAGGTTCCTCGATTTCCCTATCGGGAAATCTTCACCCACAAAAATCTCCGTGCGATCCTCTCCTTGCACTCGGAGGATCGAAACTCGTGACTTTGCGAATCCAAAGGTCAGCGGTTGAGCATTGGTTCTACGAATCCCCGAACGCCGATACAAGTCAACACTGACCTCTTCCTGTTTCCTATCAGGACTTTCTCTATCGGGATCTCGGCACTCGCGGTGTCGAGCAACTCGATTCTCCGGCTCTTGAGTCCTGATATGCCGAAACTCCGATGAGCTTGTGGCTTTGACTTTTCAATGGTCCCGCCACCCCGTCGGGATTTTGGACTTCGCGGGATCGCGAATCCTGATGTCTAATGTTCGGGACTTCTCGCTGCCAAACCCCGATAGCTTGTGCCACCTATCCTCCACTCGCCAAATTAGCTATGGCCCATGCTATTTACGTAGCCGTCGGGATATCGCGTATCGCAATATCGCGATTCTCGTTACAAGAATTTGGAGTTTCAATCCATGAAACCCCGATCCACGATATATGTGTAGATCCAACGATCCTCATGGTTCTAATCAACGACTCTGCCCCTCCTGAGCTTTGAACCTCCCGATGCCTTTACTGTATTTCCCCCTATGCCTTCTTCAAGATCTAACGGCTCACGGAGATTCGCGGATTCTCCTCGGCAAATATCAACCATCCGTTCTTTCTTTGAGAAATCTGCAAAATGACTAAGTATTCCTCCGCGAAACTCGTCTACCTGCAGCGTGAACTTACGATATCTGTTTAAACCTTCACGCACCAAATTCCTGCACTGTCCCTCAACAAATTTGAAGGCTCCATCCTTCCTGAGCTTTTCCCCATGATTTTAAGTCTTCAGAAAGAACTACTTGCTCGCACTCCTTGCGGCAACCCTTCAACCACAACTAAGTGTTGAAGTCTTTGACTTTGCGCACACCTGCAACAATAGTCTCTCAACGCTTTGCTCAAATTCGCAACCTTGAAGCTTCACTTGGCCTACGCACTCCTTACACGGCTCCTATGCCCCACTGAACCTTTGGGATAAATGAGAACAAAAGTTATCTCTATCTGAACCCTCTGTCAATGCACTCCTTGTGGACACTTCAACTGCACTCCTTAAAGGAATTCTCTGGCTCAATTAGAGAAACAATTGGAACTCATTCCTTCTTCCTCTCAGACTTCAATTCACACATGAAATCATATACACAGCGTATAAAAGCAAATGTATAACTAGAAGCAAACATTCATGAGCATATCAACATCAATACATAGAGAACAAACACAAAAACCATGAAGTTGAATCAATCTCTTCTATTAATCCAAATCTCTGTACATGGGTGTTCTTACGTAGCTCTCTGCTTTCTCTTGTTCTTCTTCCTCTGATTATGTTACAATGCACAATGAGGGTGTCTATATCCCGTTTCCCTCTTGCGCTCTAAATCTATCAAATCTAGAATTAAATTCTACCTACTTTACATTAACTATCTTAAATGCCTCCTATCTACTAAGGACGAGAGCAATCCGCTCAAGGTCCATTTACAATATACAAGTGCGCCTTTTCTTAATGGCTCATTTAAGAATGTGCAACCACTTTAAGGTTATTTCAAAAATTGTGCTGGCTGGT